>JAOWBW010001867.1:0-39532 GCA_026119855.1 Campanula takesimana | reverse complement strand
AAGTTCGTATAACGTGAAGTTATAAGATTGATTTTGTAAAATGTACTCTCTGAAAGGGGAGAATGGGAGATAAAAAAAGAGAACAAGATGACTCTTCTCATTGACTTGTACGGAGTAAGAGGTATTGCAGCTTTCCATAATAATCTGGATTTAGTAATGGTATGATTTGGTCATAAGCACATGAAATGTGCTTGCTGAGTTCTTTTTTGGCTACAAGATTGTATGCCTGAAGAATAATTATGTGGTTGCTTATTGGTGTCATAAAAACCTGGCACAAACCTCCTTGCTACCTTTCAAGAGTATTAAATACTACTACATGCATTTCCTGGGTCTTGTTTGTTTAGTACTCCCTCCGCCCCAGAAAGATATAGTCACGTTTGTCATTTGATGGTTAACACAAATGAATTTGACCATACATAGATGTCAATCTAATCATCTTAATGAAATTCTAAAATTTGTTACTGAATCATTAAGTGATTTATCAATAACAATTTTGAAATTCCATTGTGATGATTATATTGACTTTAATGTTTGGTCAAATTTCACTTGTGTTCACCATCAAAACTCAAATGTCTATTGTTCCAGGACGGAGGGAGTATTGAACACATTGCACTACATTTGTCTTTTTTTTTTTTTTTTACTGCAACCGATCTCTTTTCTTTATGTACGTCTACCTATATAACAGATGTCGCGAAGGTATGACAGCCGAACAACAATCTTCTCTCCAGAAGGCCGTCTCTACCAGGTCGAGTACGCAATGGAGGCGATCGGAAACGCAGGTCCGCAATCG
Organism: Campanula takesimana; assembly: GCA_026119855.1. Classification (NCBI taxonomy): domain Eukaryota; kingdom Viridiplantae; phylum Streptophyta; class Magnoliopsida; order Asterales; family Campanulaceae; genus Campanula; species Campanula takesimana. Next base: position 38,742 of record JAOWBW010001867.1, on the reverse strand, counting down.
GGGATACTATAAAGACGGAGTAGTTCTAGTAGGTGAAAGAAAGTCACTTCAAAGCTTCTTCAAACCTCAACATCAACGAAAAGATGTACAAGATCGACGAGCACGTAGCCTGTGCAGTAGCCGGCATCATGTCCGATGCCAACATCCTCATCAACACAGCACGAGTCCAAGCTCAACGCTACACCCCTCTCTTACCAAGAACCAATGCCAGTCGAGCAACTGGTCCAATCTCTATGCGACACCAAACAAGGGTACACGCAGTTTGGTGGGCTCCGTCCCTTTGGTGTTTCTTCCTTTTTGCAGGGTGGGATAAGAATTACGGGTTTCAGTTATATATGAGTGACCCGAGTGGGAATTATGCTGGTTGGAAAGCTGCAGCTGTTGGGGCGAACAATCAGGCGGCTCAATCGATGTTGAAGCAGGATTATAAGGATGAGATTAGTCGGGAAGAGGCTGTGGGACTTGCACTTAAAGTACTTAGTAAGACGATGGATAGTACGAGTCTTAGCTCGGATAAGCTTGAGCTTGCTGAGGTGTTTCTTTCTTCTACTGGAAAGGTTAAGTACAGGTTTGTTCACCGGATTCTCTGAGTAAGCTACTGGTTAAACATGGTGTTACCCAACCTTCTGCAGAGGCCTCTTAAGTTGGTTGAAAACAGCTGTCTATGTTCTATTGGACGACAACATTTGATTTCATGTTGAAAACAGGAAACTCCGTTCGCGTGCATGCATGGTAACTTACACTTTTACTTGTTTCGTTTTAGTACTATTTTACCAGATTTGATTCAAGCACTTGGATATGCATTTATAACTCACTCTGATGGGCATTATCATGCAACATTAGGGCTTGGTTGCATCCTTGAAAAATTGTGTTTGAGTAATTATTGGATTATATAGCGAAGAAATTTTACGGAATAACTAATTGCTTTACCGTCAGGATGGTGTCAGAGGGATTGGTGTATGTATACCATTTGCACGGTAAACGCTCTCCGTCTTAGTAACCAAACTAACAGTAAGCTCTGCTATGGAGGCAGTAGGTGATTAGTACTGATTCCCTTTCTGCCTGTTTCATGTTCAAGAAGGGAATAATATTTGATGAAATTTTCATTTGTTCGTAATCTGAATGATCAAGAATCTCTCAAAATGGGGGCTTTGCTTGATATTCCTTACTTCTTAAAGTCTCTCATTCGGGTTCAACATTTACCCTTTGAAAGCTGTACATGGTCTTTAGTGCTTAACTCTTTGAAACGCGACGCCCCAATGCCAATTTGTCTCTACATATTTGTGAAACCAGTAGCGGAGCCATGAATATTTGTAAACGGGGCAAGATTATTTTGAATATGAAACATAATATAATAATAATAACTAAATTTAGTTTAATTTTTTTTTTTTTTTGAGGGCAAAATGTTCATTAAAAGATAAAAAAGCTATATTTTAAAAAAATGTCTAGTGCTAAATTTATTGCATAGAGCCAGTGTGAAAGTGAGTTTCAGGAATCAGGATCACCTCTTATTGCATTATTCAGTTGCTTGGAGAGACTGTTGTGAGTTGTTCTCTATTGGAGAAAGTTGGATTTGCCCTAACACGCTAGGATTCAATATTCCATAATCACAAAAACTTGTATGAATGAGAATACCATGACCCGTCTCATAGTAGAGACGGATCGTTTTTAAACCATGGCACCGACCCATGACCCGCGTTTTTTTTTTTTTCAGTTTGCCAAAGGTAATAATAGTTACAATAACTAAATGTAACAAACGTGTTACTTATATGTAACAGTTTGTATACATAAAAGTAATACATATATACAGAAAAGTAACAGTGTTTTTTTTTTATGTTTTCTTCATTTGCCAAAAGTAATACTTATTATAACTAAAATGTAACGAACGTGCTACTTATATGTAACATTGTTTATACATAATTGTAACACATATGTATAGAAAAGTAATAATTATACCATTTACACTTTAGAACTAAAAACACTTGTGTTAGTAACAGTGTAAAAATAAGAAAATAACAATTTTTATAAGCGAATGCTACATTTTACTTGTATAATAACATTGTAAAACAGTTACGTTTACTTGTATAATAGTATATCCATATGTTTTCAAATAATAAGTTACAATGAGTCCAATTTATCATGATACATGTAAAAATATTACATTATCTATAAAAATCTGTTACAATATCATCTACTAAAGTGTTACATTTACTTGTACAAATAATTACATTCATGTATATAAGTTGTTATTTTTCAAATGTTACTTTCTTTCAAAAATAAAATCAAAAATACTTAAAATAAAAAAAAAACTGGAAAAACACTATTACATTTCAGTATAACAATAATTACATTTAGTTAGTGTTACACGTATTTATAGTTAGTATTACAGTTGAAAGATGAGTAAAATGAGTTATTTTTTATTGTAATACTGTTGTTACGTTTACTTATAAACAATGTTACTTTATAAGTAACACAGTTGTTCCATTTAGTTATACTAAGTATTACTTTTGGCATACGAAAAAAACAGTCAAAAATAATAATATAAAAACGGGAAAAGGGGGGGGAACAATTTATTTTTTTGCTGGGCCAATGGGTTGCTGCCACGTGGCAGATTTTGAGTGGAGCATGGGTTGGGATCCTACGATTCGCGGAGAATGGTGTACACGGGTCATGGGTCGACCCGTCTCTTCTATGAGACGGATCTAGGTGTTCTCACAAGAGATCACCTCTTCGATAATACTCTCTCCATCCCAAAATGATCTTTAACTTTTTTTCGCATTTGTATTTGAGCACAAATTTTATGTTGTCTCAATTATATTAATGGACATCTAAAATTTGTTAGAATTTTTTACATGGGGGCAAAATTGCATAAATATTTATGGGATACAAAAATAAATGCTAGTACATTTAATTTTTTACATAAACGGGGTAAAGTCTAATATATATTGCACTAATAACCCAAACTTGTAAAAAAATGCACTAATAAATTTTATTTTATTTTAAAACAAAGTGGGGCAATTGCCTCCATCCGCTACACCTACTTCACGTTAATACTATCAATAACAAGTTTTGAATTTTTATTAGGATGATTAAATTAATTTAAAATATTGTTCAAAGTTCTTACATAGTAATGTCGGAAAAAAATGTGAAGATCGTTTTGAGACGGGGCAGTAAGTAAATTTTTCTTTTCTTCTACTACTCAAGGAGAGGATTGTATATCTTCCTTTCTTTATGTTATCTGGATAACATATCTTACCTTTAATACTGTATAACCACTTTCAAGGCCCTACATGGATTTAAACATTGTTCTGAAATAATGCTGCCGCCTACTTGATTATTTCCTTATCTTAGGAAAATGCTACACTTACACCAAGTGTATCTATACACCACAAATAAAATAATGTCAAGTGTGTGTGTTAATGGCATTTTCTGTAATTATTTCAAGGAATGATGATAAATCTATAACCAGATAGTGTATGTATCACACATATATTGGTGGTGTACATACACCAAGTGTAAATGTATCATCTTCCATTATCTCATTCATCTATCCTATCATATATTTTTTGTCTGTCCAAATATAATTTTTCTGAGAGGAAGTCTCGTGTGAGACAGTCTTACACGTGAGACGAGTCCGATGAGAAAGGATTAAAGGAAATTGGCTTGCTCCACCCTGCTTATAAATGAGCAAACCATTTACTCTCTCAATGAGACCCGTCTCATGTGTCAGACCGTCTCCGACAAATTTTTATCTTTTTTTGAATTCATGAATTGGATATCTTCACTTATTTTCAAATTAGCCATCAAACTTTCATAAAATATCCTTAGACCCCTAAGCTTTTGTGTACGGGCAACAGCCAACAGGTAAACGAGCAATAGTTAGGAAGTAAAAATGGACAGTGCGTCAGGAATAATACTAGGGGCACAAAAAAGTCACAAAATCTTGCTCACAAAATTCTAGGTGTCATGATTTTATTGGTGTTTTTAAGTAAAGTGTGGCGGGTCCATTATCGATGTAACCAATAAAAATATCACCACCTCATTTTGTGAACAAAATTCGGTGAGCTTATTTTGTGCCCCTAGCATTGCTCCTGGGACAGTACTTGTCCTGATTCAATTGCAGGGCCGGTCCAATTAATTTAGGGGCCCTGTTCAAATTTACATTTGAGCCCTAAAGATTAAGTATAAAAAATAGAATATAAATTAACTCTTCAATTTTTTAGAGAACCGTTAAACGGGGTTGTGCATTCATGGCTTGATGAGATAGCATACTAACTTGTTAATGTTTACTCCCTCCGTCCCAGCTCACTTGAGACTTTTTGACCAAAACTGGTCAATTTAAGGTCGGTTTGACCAACATTTTATAGAAATATTTATGTTCCAAAAAACTTTAAAAAATTGTTATTGAGAGGATTTTTAATGGTGGTCATTTTACATTTTTAAAATTTTTGTTCGGATCATAAATATTTCTATAAAGTGTTGGTCAAACCGACCTTAAGTTGACCAGTTTTGGTCAAAAAGTCTCAAGTGAGCTGGGACAGAGGGAGTATATTCTAAAATGATTTAATTTTTTTTTCCCCATTGAGACTAAATAACTACGATTGATATATTACAAATACAACACTAGAATAAGAAATATGTATTTAATTGGACTAAAAATGACTAAAAGTCACTTATTCAATCTACAATATTACTCTCTCTGTCTCAAAATGAAATGCTCAAGTATTTTTTAAAATTATTTTTAATAATAAAAAATATACTCCCTCCGTCCCAGAATACTCCCTCCGTCACAGAGTATATGTCCACCTTTCCTTTTTAGTTTGTCCCAGAGTATATGTCCACTTCCTAAAATGGTAAAGAATTTTTAATATTCCTCCCACTCATTCTCTCCCTCCTACTTACTTTTTATACTCACAACACCAATCAACTTACTATTCCCTCCCACTCATTCTCTATCATACTTTACTTTTATACTCATACACTTACATCACTTCCACAATTTCTTAATCTCCGTGTAAATGAGAGTGTGGACATATACTCTGGGACAGAAGGAGTACTATTTATTACATACTCCCTCCGTCCCACCACAAGTAGGACTAGAGGAGTGGGCACTATGATTAAGAGAAAGTAGTGAATGTGTGGTGGAAAATGAAGAGAGAGAATGAGTGGGGTAAATAGTAGTGTTGGTTGAATAAAATGAGTGGTGGAAAATGGAGAGAGAGAGTTAGTGGGGTTAAATAGTGGGGTGGTTGAATATAAATATATTAAAACATTTCCATTTTTGGTAGTCTCAATTGTTATGGGACGGCTTAAAAGGGAAATAAGTCCTACTTGTGCTGGGACGGAAGGAGTATATAATTAAAAAATGGGGCCCTTCAAAATCGGGGGCCTGAGCGGTGGCACACTTTGCACACCCTCAGGGCCGGCCCTGTTCAATTGTAGTCTAAAAATCAATAATAAGAACCGTCACCCGATTATGTCAGCAATTACTCCCTCCGTCCTATACTTATTGCTAGTTATTTCTATTTTGGGCGTTCATACTTATTGCTACTCACTCAAAATGTTCACTTTTCTCTCTCATATCTACTCACAACAACTATCTACTTACTTATTTCCTCTCTCCTACTCACTCATAATACTTACTTTTCCAACATATTTTCTTAATTCCCGTGGACTCCCATTTAGTAGCAATAAATATGAGACGGAAGGAGTACAACACAACCGACTCTTAATTGGTAGCAATAAGTACGGGACGGAGTACAACACAACCGACTCTTAATTTCAAGGTGGGTTTTAGCACATGCAATGATATAAGACGGTGACGGGCTAAGGCAATGTTTTATACTACTGTCCCACTCAAAATAAAATTTTTATAGTCAATATAATTATATTTTAATTAAAAAATTGTATAAAAATAGGAAAAAAGGCAACAAAAAAAAAAAGTACCTCAACTATTGAGGTTGTGTGGGTCTAGTAACTTATTTTATTTTGTTACAACAAAAATACCTCAACTCTTTTTTACGTGCGTTGAAGGTACCTATTGTTAACGTCGTCCATTTTCTACCGTTAACTACTCACGTGCATTGGCGAATGACTTCCTTTTGAGGGCAAAAAAGTCAAAACACAATGTCTCCTCCAAATTCTTAGAGTTAAATTCTTAAAAGGTCCCTAATCTATTAATTTTTTTCCTATTTATTCCATAAACTACTTTTCGTTTTCATTTTAGCCATTGATTTTTCATTTTGGTTAACTATGTCATAAACCATCACCATCACTGCTAGAAAAATTAGAACCCCCTGCCGCCAGTCAATACCAAAACCTTCCGCCACCGCTGCAAAAAATAACACCACCATCCACCGCCACTCAACACCACAACCATCCTCCACCACTTCCACCACCATCCATCACCACTATCATAACAACAAACACCTTCAACACCAATAAAATTCAAATCAGAAATTAACAAACCAGATTACAAAGCTAATTTATTTTTTTTGCAGGTTCATTCTGTGAGAGATCAAAAATTAACAAACGCAAACTAAGAAAACCACTGCAAATATTTTCTCCACCCATATTTTACTACCACTTCCCCAAAATCCAAATTACGAATTTACAAAAAAACTAAATTCAATCGCATTTACTTTCTTCCTGTTAAGTAACCAACTACTCTAAAACCTTAAGGTGATAGAAAGGGTACCCACAATGTATATCAAGCCTTAATACTCCCCCTCACGTGTGACCCGACCACACTAGGGGAGAGTGAACACGTGGTGTGATTGTGCACAATTAATTCGGGTAAACAAATGCAACGGGACTATTCGAACCTTGACCTTGCCAAACCAAAAGCTCTGATACCATGTTAAGTAAGCAACTCCTCTAAAACCTTAAGGTGATAGAGAGGGTACCCACAATGTATATCAAGCCTTAATACTTCCTTCAAACTTCTCCAATCGATAATGCCCCAATCCCAATTGACCAAACAGCCGCCCTCAACTACAGTGCCGGCTCGACCTGAGCTGAAATCGCTATGCGAGAAATGGACGGGGTGGGCTGCTGCAGTACTTAATTGATCGCCGCTTTGATCGGGCTGCGATAAAGGCCGAATTGACTTACGCATATCGGTCAGCTCCCGACGCTGCGGCCATGCTTTTGAACGCAATGGAAAAGTTTTACTCGACTAGAAATTGGAATTGGACTATTTGAGGAGAAATTGTGTAGGTATGCTGGATTTATTTGAAATTAAAAGAATTAAACTAACCCCTTTTGTTATTGTAAAATGCTCTCATTTGAAGTTCCGATTTTACCATTAGAAAAAGGTCACATGGGCAGTCACATTCGTGGTTAACGGCAGAAAGTGAACGGCGTGAGCAATAGGTACACTCGATACACATAAAAAAGAGTTCAAGTATTTTTGTTGTACAAAATAAGATAAGTTACTAAATTCACACAACCCTAATAGTTGAGGTATTTTTTTTTTTTATTTTTCCATAAAATATTTATTCTAATAAAAATTCAAAATAGTTATTAAATTTATTATGAATATGATACAACTATTTTTTTTTAGCATAGCATTTTATTTTTTCTTCAAATTATGATCAAACTATAATTAAGTTAATCAAAAACTCTATTTGACTGAGACGGAGGGAGTATAGGAAATGAGTTGGCAAACGATGGTGGAGGCGGGAGGGAGGGGATGGTATGGTGTGTAGGGGTGAGCAAAAAATTTATGGAACCGGACCGGACCAGTGGAAACCGGACCAGGCCAGCTAAAACTGGACCAGACCAGTACATATGGTTTGGTTCCGTTCTAAAATATTATAGAACCAGTATATTGGTTCGGTCCTGGTTCTTGGTAAAATAATTGGTTAGAACCGGACCGGACCAGTTGTGCATATATTCTATATATATTTATTTATATGTATCATTATATAGTAATAAAATTATATACTTATTTTTGTATTATAATTTTTTAAAGATCCATTTAAATTGCTTAATAAAAATTAACATTTAATTATTTGTAACTTTGTACCCAACTTAAGCCCCAAAGTCCCAAATCACCATCAAGTCCTAGACTCATAATCCTTATTCAGTTTCACTTTTCAAGTTTATATTTCATAATTCATATCCTCTTTTCAATTTACCCAAAGAGTGAAACCTTAGTCTCGATTCTTCAACTGCGCCGCATCTCTCCCTCCCAAATATTGGTTTATTTGAAAACAAATAAACTTCAGTGATTAGAACGGGACCAGACCAGACCAGACCAGTAGAACCAGAACCAGTGTATTGTTTTAACAAGTACTGGTTTGGTTCCGGTTCTAAATTTTTATAGAACCAGCGTATTGGTTCCGGTTCTGGTTCTGTGATTTTTTGTCAATAAATGGACCAGACCGGACCATGATCACCCCTAATGGTGTGTGAGGGAAGAAGAAGGGTGGGGTTTTAGGCTATTTTTTTGTTTTCAAATTGATAAGTAGGTAAAAATTCACATTTTATTCTTTTTAGATAATATTGATTTCAAATTAATCATAGTTGAGTGAGTTAACTGCGAATTCTAACAATTATGTAAAAGAAAAGAAGAAAAAAAATACTAATTTCTTGTAACTTTGGACCCCTAACTAAGCACTGAACCATGTACTACTCCTTTTGTCTCAGAGTAAGAGTCCTATTTTTTTCGTTGTTAGCACGGAGATATTTTGAGCAATAATTTTATGTTGATCTAATTATCCTAATGGAGATTTTAAACTTATTATTGATACTCCATTATATATACTATCAATATCAATATCAATATCTAGATGTTCATTAACATAATTGAAATAACCTAAAATTATTGTTCAAAATACCTTCGTGCTAACAGCAAAAAAAATAAAATATGACTCTTACTCTGAGACGGAGGTAGTACTATACAAAAGGACCTCAAAATTTAAAACCTTTTTTTTTGCATCACAAAATTTTGAGAGAAACTATTTTTTCCTAAATCATAAAACGTCTTGTTTTTTTGTTTTTTTTGTTTTTAGTTTTCCTCAAAACCTCCCTTTTCTTTATGAGAAAGTCTTGTGTGAGACAATATCACGCATGAGACGAGTCTTGAGAGAGGAAATGCGTTTGCCTCAACCCCAAACGAAAATAAACCATTACTCTCTAAAAAAAAAACTCGTCTCGTGTGAAACAATCTTACACAAGTTTTGTCTTAGACCATCTACAATGGATTATTAAACGAAATTTCCCATTCAACACCCGCTTTATCACTCACATCAGCTTCTCTCTCTTCCAAGAAAAGAGATTTTTTTTTTTTTTTTTTTTGTTTGTGTAGGAATACAATGAAACTTACGTCAATTTAAAGAGATTTTTTTTTAGGAATTTTGGTAAAAAAAAAAAATAAAAAAAAACATTTTCTTTGAAATAATTGAGCTCAAACAATTGAGATAAAAAAATCGTCAGCCAATGGGGAGCTGCCAAGTGTCAAAACCAGGAAAAATAATGCACGCGCCTGCCTCACCCATTTGTTTCGCGCCACGTGGCGAAAATGACTGACAACTTCTCCGTTCACAATTGTTGAATGGGTTCAACAAAAATCCCCATTCAACAATCCATTAAACCACCATTGCACCCCATTAAAACAAAATCATCCCTATTAAACTAAACACTCCATTAAACCATCATTGTGGATGGTCTTATAACCTGGTTGTGTATGTAGCATTAGTCAATTTTATAACCCTAGTTGAATATGTTCCCTTTACCTTTGCCTTAAGGAATAAAATAAAATAGGGCAGGGGTAACTGGTCAAACCTAAATATAGGAACGACGCCATTCCCTTATAACAACAACAACAGCAGCAACTCCACATTCCCAACCCTCACTATTCTTCTCAATACTCCACGGCCTAGATCCGAGGAGTTGGGAAAACCCTAACCACCTCTTTCAATCTTCTCACTTCTTCCCCGTCTCTCTCTCCTCCTTCAATCTTTTTCATCAATCTCCAGGTAATCCCTCCTCTCTTTTTATTCGATCTGTTGTTTCTTCCCCTTTCTTTATTTGTTTCGTTGATTTTCCACTGTGAATTCGTTTTAACTGTCTTGTAATTGAGCTCTAAATATTTCTGTATTTTTGTGTATTGGGATTTTGTGCTCGGTTGTACTTATAATATGTTTGTTTTTTTTTTTTTTTTTTTTTTTTTAGTGTTAATTTTGTAAAATTGTTGTTTTTCATGTGTCTAGATCACGCTGATGTCTCAGTTTTGGTTTTTTGTAATTGGGTTTTACTATTGTTGTTTGTTTCTGTCTGTGTTTTGTTGATCTGTTGAGAGCTGTTTGGTGTTTTTGGTGGAAAGAGTAAAGGAAGTGTCGGGAGGAGTGATAGATAGGAAATACAGTTATGGGTCCAAATCTTCGTTCTTTCTCGAAAGCTAATGATTTTTTTTTAATTAATTAGTCTCCTTGCTTATACTGTTTTCCTGATTTGTGTATGTTGTAGCGGTGGAGGTCATAAAGGTGTGTTCATGTTGTCGTAAAAATTTGTTCTTGTGTTGTTTCTCGAATTTTATTTTGCTTACTGACCCAGCATGACAATTGACAATACCTTGTATTAAAAATATTGGATCTTCTATTTTTCCTTCTAAAGAAATTATAATCGTGTGCTCAGATGGAGCAATTGGAAACTATGCAGCTTTTCATACATGTTTTAACTATCCCTTATTCATTTAGTTTCAAGTACTGCACTTTGTTTATTTGCCAGTGTATTAGCCCTACTTTTTATGTGAGTGCTTGTTCTTCACGCTCTCCTTAAAGACTATTTTTCAAAGTTTCAAAGATTAATTTTACTATCCATTACTGCTATTGATTTCAAGACACAGACATAATTTCTCAAAATTGAATTCAGGACTTCTTTTCTGGAACTATTTTTAGCTATCCTTATCCAAGTAAATAGAATTAGTGTTAGTGATTTCCTGTCCTTTTCATATGAATGTTTCCTTCGTATTAGGCGATCCCAGACTAGTCCTAATATTATTAGGACATAGCTTAGCCTATAAATAATTTTGTAAGGTTTTGAAGTGAGTGAATTTTTTATTGAGTTGAGTTTTAAGGTAATTGTTTGTGATTCTTTTTCTTTTTCTTGACTACTTTCTCCTTCTCCTTCTCCTTCTCCTTCTCTTTCTCTTTTGTACTTTGTTTTCTTTTCCTTATGCATTCACCTTCATTGTTATAAATATACTAAGATTTTTCTTGTGGGTGGGGTTTCGGTGCCTTGAAAATTATTAAATAAGGGTCAGTACTTGGTTAGTATACTGCACAGGCTTGTATTAATCATTTTCACTTACTATTGTATCACTTCGCAGTTATGGCAGGTCTCGCACCAGAAGGATCCCAGTTTGATGCTAAACAATATGATTCCAAAATGAATGATTTGTAAGTATGTCTTCTAATGCAAGTTGCTACCCTTTTTGCAGAATGTACTAATCCCCTTGGTTTTGATGATGCAGAATTTCAGCTGAGGGACAAGATTTCTTTACTTCTTATGATGAGGTTTTTGATAGTTTTGATGCTATGGGGTTGCAAGAGAACCTTTTGAGGGGCATTTATGCATATGGTAAGTAAAGTTGTCTCCTCTCTCCTGTATCAGCATTTATACATAACTTGTAGTTTTTTTTCCAGACTTTTCTCACCTGTTTAGCAGATTACTCTTTTCATATTTTGCTTTCCACTCTCATACTCTTGACTTGGGTTTGCTTTCTAATGTTTGTGAATATGAATGACAGTTTGCCATGTACTCCCTCCGTCTCAAAATAATCTTTTTCTTTATCGCCATTGCTACAAAGGAACACTGAGCAATAATTTTAGGTTGATTTAGTTATCTTAATGAAAATCTAAAATTTGTTATTGATAGTATTGTTGATGGTGTATCAATAACAAGTTTTAGATTTTCAGTAGTATAACTGAATCAACCTAAAATTATTGCTCAAAGTTCCTTAGTAGTAACGGCAGAGAAGATCATTTTGGGACGGAGGGAGTACAAAATCATGTCTTTCTTAACTTTAAGAGAGTGCTTGTGATTTTTCAAAATATAATACGATTAAATCATGTATTATACATTAAGAAGAGTTGTATTTTATGCTTTTATGTAGGTTTTGAGAAACCATCAGCTATTCAGCAAAGGGGAATTGTTCCTTTCTGCAAGGGCCTTGATGTTATTCAGCAGGCACAGTCTGGTACCGGAAAGACTGCAACTTTCTGCTCTGGTATCCTTCAGCAGCTAGACTATGGTGTGGTGGAATGCCAGGCCTTGGTTTTGGCACCCACTCGTGAGCTGGCTCAGCAGATTGAGAAGGTTATGGGAGCACTTGGTGACTATTTGGGTGTTAAGGTTCATGCTTGCGTGGGTGGGACCAGTGTTCGTGAGGACCAACGCATTTTGTCTAGTGGGGTTCATGTTGTTGTTGGAACTCCAGGTCGTGTTTTTGACATGTTGCGAAGACAGTCTCTTCGTCCTGATTACATTAAGATGTTTGTCTTGGATGAGGCTGATGAAATGCTTTCTAGAGGTTTCAAGGATCAGGTATTTCCTTCTGTTACATTTCTGTACATTGTTTTAATTTTACTCTTTGATGGGTCTAGGCCTATATATCATAGGCAGTACATATTTTTATCATGTGGGACTTGTTGTTCATGATCATAAATCTAAGAAATTGATTCGAGTAAAAGAGAAAAGAAGTAACGTAGTGTTAAAAACAACCCCCAAGTATGTATTGGATATAGAGGATGGTCAGGTACTGGTTAGTGGGAGAAATTGATTTTTTTTAAAAAACAAACTGATGTCAATGGAAGGGTTTTTGGTAATTATCTTTTGATTAAATTCGTTAACGATTTGATGTCTTAGCCAACTCAAAGTTGTAATCTTCATCTGATTGATCTTTATGGTCATTTTAAGCCCTTCAAATCGTGGATTAACCCATCGTTGTTGGGCTTACCCGTTCAATTGATTTGTTCAACTCTTCTCTTTTTCCCTCTATATGTTTATTATAGTTTTTGCAAATTTTAACTTTACCACCTCCCACCCTCAACCAAGTTGGGATTTTTGGTCGGGGTCTTGTGATTTCTGTGTTAACTTCCTAAAATGCTTCTGATGGGTAGAATATAGAACTCTACAAACTTTCAACATCTATGTTTCGCTGCGTGGTAGTACTATGTCCTGTTTAAATAATTTGGGATAACAAGTTACATATGACTGCATTGATCAAGTTTCTGCATAAAGCTCTCAGCTCTGATAAACTTATTTATTGCCTTCCAGATTTACGATATATTCCAGCTCCTCCCATCAAAAGTCCAGGTTGGTGTTTTCTCCGCCACAATGCCACCCGAAGCCCTTGAGATCACTAGAAAATTCATGAACAAACCAGTCAGAATCCTCGTGAAGCGTGACGAGCTCACCCTAGAAGGTATAAAACAATTCTACGTCAACGTTGAAAAGGAAGAATGGAAGCTCGAGACGCTCTGTGACCTTTACGAAACCCTAGCCATCACTCAGAGTGTCATCTTTGTCAACACCCGAAGAAAGGTTGACTGGTTGACCGACAAGATGCGGGGCCGGGACCACACAGTCTCTGCCACACACGGTGACATGGACCAGAACACGAGAGACATAATCATGCGTGAGTTCCGTTCCGGGTCTTCCCGTGTTCTCATCACAACCGATCTTTTGGCCCGTGGAATTGACGTGCAGCAAGTTTCACTAGTTATTAACTATGATCTTCCTACTCAGCCTGAGAACTATCTTCATCGTATTGGTCGGAGCGGACGGTTTGGGAGGAAAGGTGTTGCCATTAATTTTGTGACAAAGGATGATGAAAGGATGCTTTTTGATATTCAGAAGTTTTACAATGTGGTGGTGGAGGAGCTGCCATCGAATGTCGCGGATCTCCTCTAAGTTGGATTTTGTTTTCCTGTTTGTTAGTTACTAATCAGTCAGAAAGGTATGTTTAATTTTCTGAGAACTATTTTGTTGTGCTATTTTACTCTTTAGTACACAATAGGTATGTTATCTTAGTTATGCGAGATGCTTGGAATTATTATTTTTTTGTTAGTTTCACTGGAGTACTTCACCTTGGCAATGGCATATTTTCAAGTTTGTGGATGGCTGGGATCATTATAGTAATCGTGGGACCCACACTAAATCAAATACTCCCTCCGTCCCCTAACTATGTGGATAAATTGCCATTTTGGGTGTTCCATTGATAAATTACATTTTCATTGATAAGTTACATTTTCCTCAAATGACAAAAAATCTTTACTATTCATCCCACTCATTCTCTCCCCTACTTTACTTTTAGACTCACAACATCAGTCAACTTACTATTCCTTACCCCACTTTCTCTCTACTATTTAACTTTTCACTCACAACAACTACCCACTACTATTCATCCCTTAATTCTCGTGCAAAACTTATTTGTCCACATTGCTATGGGACGGAGGAGCATATCTCAATCGTTGAGTCCGTTTGTTTCGCGTAAAACAATTTCTGGAAAATGATTTCCGGAAAATGATTTTTTTTATTCCGGAAAATGACAAACATGTTTTTGGTTGTTTGGTAAATCTAAGGAAAATGTCTTTCGAAAAATATTTTCATATGAAAAAAATAATAATTTAATATAAAGAAAAAATTAGGCAAAACTGCATAAAAAATCATTCAACTATGACCAGTTTGGGTATTTGGTCACTAAACTAATTTCCTTTTGAAACAACACATCAAACTTATTTATTTTTGCATCCATAGTCACTATCACTAACTCCATCAGTTTTTTCCCGTTAAACCATCATGTGCAATGCATGTGACAATATTTTAAAGGGTAGTTCAGGTAGTTTGATCAAAAGAATGGGAAACAAATTGTCCGGCTTAATGAGTGAAAAAACAAAGTTTAGGGTTTAAAAATGAAAAAAAAAAAAAAGTAAGAAAAACATCCAATATCTAAAACACCCCTCCCCTTTCTTCTTCTTCATTCTACAACTCCCCCACCCAAACCCTACCTCCGACGTGCTTCAACATCATGTAATTCCGTCATCCTGTCTGTGCCCACCATCCCCATCACGCTCGCCGTGCAGACGATGCTTCCCCTCACCCCCTTCTCCACCATCGCACGCGCCCCGTGCTTGACGCAAGCCGCCATTGAATTCCGGTAAGTCCAGGTTTAAGATTGTCTGGCCGGAGTTCGAATTGACTCCGACGTTGTTGAACATGATGTGGGTCGAGTCGACCATGGATTAACTTGGTCTTCATCTGTGGATCTGGGTTAGAACCCACGGATTTCAAATTCGCGTGATTTCGATTTAAAATTCATTTTTTTGTTCAAATCTGCCAAAGAATGGGGTGGAGAATCTGATGAATTCGATTGACTGTTGCCTCCTCTTTTGATTCTTTTGGATGTGGGTTTGTTGATTTGAAGTCATGAATCTATTGTGAATTTGATTTAGATAAGATGTTGATTTGTGTGTTTTTATCCGATTCTTGAATGCCATGGTGGTGGTTTTGCAATGAATCTACTGAGTGAGGCCGGTGGTTGTTGATGGCGGTTGAAAGGTGGTGGTGGTGGTGGTGATGGTGAGATGGTGGGTGTGTTGGTGATAAAGTTAACAAGCTAAATAAACATTATAAATGAAAAAATGACTTAATTAATATTTTTTAACATCAATAGCTAAAGTGGTGAAAAACAATTGGTCAGGGACTTATTTGAAACAAGTTTAACCTTTATATTCTAGTTTAAAGCAAACTACAACTACCCTTTAAAATATTGTCACATGCATTGCACATGATGATTTAACGGGAAAAAACTGATGGTGTTAGTGATAGTGATTATGGATGCAGAAATAAATAAGTTGGATGTGTTGTTTCAAAAAGAAATTAGTTTAGTGACCAAATACCCAAACTGGTCATAGTTGAGTGATTTTTGATGCATTTTTGCCAAAAAATTATTATGAGAAAAAATTTGAATGTGGGGGTGGGGTAGGGTGGGAGGGGGGTAAAGGGGGACGGGGCAAGGATTGTTGAAAGATAGTTTTTTATGAGTGATTTTTTTTTTGGTGGGTTGGGTGGGTGGGTGGGGTGGTGGGGGGTAGTGGGGGTAGGGAGCGCGAATGTGGGAGTTATTAGAAAATATATTTAATAAGAGTAAAAAAAATTGGGGTGGGGGGGTGGGGGTGGGGGAGGGAAGGGAAGGTAAGGTTGGAGGGTGGGGATGGGGTTGGAGGTGGAGGTGGAGGTGGAGTGGGTAGGGTGGGGTTGTATGGAGGAGTTGGGTGTGGTGAGCGAGAGAGTTAACATTTTCCGTAAAATGAATTACGGAGGAGAAATCTATAAGTTATTTTACGGAAAACATAGCTTATTTCTATTGACCGTAAAATATTTTACATTAATTTTTTTTCTTATTCAGTTATCAAACACCGGAAAACATGTAAAATATTTTACGGTAAAATAAACGGAGCCTAAATAATGGATAAATATGACTGAATCAGAACGTTGGCAGCATTACTGCCGCTGCTAGACGTGTCCATCCGGTTATAACCGGCGGTTGACGGTTATAACCGCCGGTTATGTTTTTCGTTAAATGCTAACCGTAACCTAACCGTCTAACCGTTATGTCCGGTTACGGTTAACCGGTTAACCGGTTAACCGGTTAATGCGGTTAAACCGGTTAAACCGGTTACCTTTTTTTTTTTTTTTTTTTTTTTTTTCAAAACAGTTTTATTAACAGTTTTTTGTTAAAAAAAAAAAGATAAAATAAAAAAACACTTCATTTTTTTAAAGGGTTTTTTTTTTCAAGTAAAGTTTTTTTTTTTCAAGTAAAAAAAAAAATTTAACTGTTTTTTTTAAACAGTTTTCTTAACAGATTTTTTTAACAGTTTTATTAACAGATTTTTTAACTTTTTTTTTTTTTTAAACAGTTTTTATAAAAAAAAAAAAAACGGGAGTATATGTATGAGTCATACATATATTAAACAGTTTTCTTTTGTTTTTTTTTTGTTTTTTAAGTTAAAAACTTAAAATGTATAAGTGTATAACTATAATGTATAACACAAATTTTTTAAGTAAAAAAGGGACGGTACCCTTAAATTTTATTAATTAAAATTAAAATTACAAAGAGGGGACAACCAATCCTTGCCCTTTTATAATTAAGGGAGGAAAAAATGGAGCCTTATTACCTCAACTAAACTATTACAATGAAATAAAAATAAACCTATTCTAAAAATTAAAATAAAAACTATCTACATTCCGTCCCCTTCCGAACTTCCCGTAGAATCTTCCAAGTCGTATTGATATTGTGGATCTACATTTACTAAATCCTCTTCATAAGGCATATCTTGCTCCCTCTTTTCCGCTCTAACCCAATCACCAAGCAAGAGTTGATTTTCCAAATTTTCACAAGTTAGTTGGGAACGTCTTGCATCCAAAACATTTCCTCCCACACTAAATGCCGATTCGACGGCCACGGTTGAAGCGGGAGAAGCTAAGACTTCTTTTGCAATTAAAGAGAGTATGGGATAAGTTTCTTGCCTTTGTGACCACCACCTCAAAATATTCAAAAGAAATTGGATTTGAAGTGTTTTGTACAACTTCATGTCTAGTAGAGAAATATGCTTCCAACTCGTACGGAATGCTAGAGGTAGAAGAAGAAGAAGGAGACGTTCTAGGACGTTTTGAAAAATAAATATCATTAACAAAACTATATGGATCGTTATTCACATCATATTGTGTATCAATATCTTCTTCATTAGGACTTGAGCCATATTGAGAAACATTTCCATGAATTGCATTATACTCATTATAAAGAGTCACCAAATCTTTTTTTGTATTTTCAACAATAATCGCCGGGTTTTCGTGTAATCCGTCCCCATTGGGGTATAAATTGCATAATAAAACGTTATTATGCGGACTAGATCTTTCAATTTAATACGGGGATCCAACATCTTGCAAGCAAAATAGAGACGGAATGTTATCAAAATATTTGACCCACTTTTGCCTCATGGAGCAATGCTTTCGTTTAAAATGGTGCAATTTTGCAAATTTTTTAAAACTTAGAACTATTGCAATACATTGATCAAGTACCAAAACGGAAGTTGGATAATAAACTCCCGACAAAGCCAAAGTAGCGGTATTGAAAATCTTTAATAATTGACATAAATTAGTGCAAGCGTTCCATTGATACGCAAATAAAGGAATTTCATAGCCCATACTAATAAAAAAATCCATGATATGCTCTTTATACTCAAAACCATCAATTAACATTTTGTAGGTAGAATTCCACCTAGTCGGAACATCCATAGAAAAATATTTTTCGGGAAGACCCTTATTTAGTAAATATTTTATCCATTTTCTTGTAATTTTATTTTTTTTTGCAATAAAATAAAGAGCCTCTCTAATGGGTTTAACATATTGATCTAAAGCATCCAAACCATCTTTAACACATAAATTTATGATATGACATAAACATCTAATATGAAAATACTTACCCCCAAGTGACGGTTGACAAATGAGCATCAATTCCGGTATACTAGCGGTATTAGCACTAGCATTGTCGAATGAAATAGAAAATATTTTTTGCAAAAGACCATATTTTGCCAAAATGGCGTGCAACTTTCTACAAATATTTTCCCGCGGAATGAGGTGGTTCAAAACTATCATATGCAAGTAGTCTTTTTTGTAAAGTCCACGAATTATCGATCCAATGGCATGTAACACCCAAATAACTATTTCTTTGCCAATGATCACTCCAACCATCGGCACAAATTGAAACTCTTTGATCTAATTTTGATAAAACATCAATTAAAAAATGTTTATATTCCAAAACCACTTTTTTAATATCGCGTACGAGAGTCGTACGTGGTACTTTGGAGGCGGCCGGATTTAAAGAAAGTCTAATAAACCGTTCATAAAAGTCATCATCCGCAAAGTTAAAAGCAAGCCCTTTAACACACACAAATTTGCACAATTCTTTCCTATAAACGACATTATTAAACTTAAATAAGACCGAAGACGTACCTTGGGTGTTAGGTTGAGCAAATTGTAATTGAGCTTGATCACTATCAATCCCAAGTTTTTCAGGATGTGTTGATCTCAAGTGATGTTCAATGTTCCATGCCCATTACCTTTTGCGAACGGGTAAGATTTGGTGCAATAGTTGCAACA
Source organism: Campanula takesimana (assembly GCA_026119855.1). Classification (NCBI taxonomy): domain Eukaryota; kingdom Viridiplantae; phylum Streptophyta; class Magnoliopsida; order Asterales; family Campanulaceae; genus Campanula; species Campanula takesimana. Next base: position 19,572 of record JAOWBW010001867.1, on the reverse strand, counting down.
CGCTCGAAAATGTACAAAGTCGTTGGGGTCAATTTGTACTTTTCGGAAATGGATCGTGAAAGTGTCGGATTTGGATTCTCGTGCTTGACGTTGCCCCCGACCACCTCTTCCCACGCCTCGAGCTCGGCCGGCCCCGGCCCTACCACTTTGAGGAACATTTTCTTCAACATTTTGCTCACTTTCCTCAAAATGTGACTCAATTTCCGGGTTAAGTGAGGAAGAACCAACATGTTCCTTGCCGCTCCTTCGAGATGAGGCCATTTTGTTAACAAACTAACTGAAACTGTTTAGAACTGACTGAAACTCGCTAAAAAACTGACTGAAAATGATGAAAAACACAGATTTTTGTAAAAAACTGACTGAAACTGTCAAAAAACTGACTGAAACTCTCAAAAACTGACTGGAATTCTGAAAACTAACTGGAAAATGATTTGAAACTGACTGGAAATGGTTAACAAAGTGACTGGAATTTTCTAAATAAATTAAAAAGTGATTTCGTTAAAAAACTAACTGGAAAGCGTTAAAAAACTGACTGGAATTATGCAATCTAACTGGAAATATGAGAGAGTGTGAGAATTAGTAGAGAGAGAAAGAGTATAGAGAAGATGTGGAACTAAAATGGTAGGAGGAGGGGGTATTTATATGTAAGCAATTTTTGGTTTTTTTTTTTTTTTTTTTTTCATTAAGGCCGAAAGTTAACTGAACTAACGGCTAGTTGGAAAACTAGCCGTTTTTGGACAGTGGTGGTCAGTCAGACATGGGGAAATGGGGGGGGCCCGGTGCAAATTTTTGAAAAGTAGCCGTTAGGCGGTTAACCTCCGGTTTTATAACCGGTTTAACCGCCGGTTATCCGGTTGGCGGTTATCCGGTTATAACCGGCGGTTTACCGGTTTTGAGAAAGGCCTAACCGAAACCGAACCGGGGAATTACGGTTGACGGTTGAGCCGGTTTCCGGTTAACCGGTTTCCCGGTTTTGACCCGGTTTTGACCGGTTATCAACGGCGGTTAGCCGGTTGCCGGTTTTTTTTGGTCACGTCTAGCCGCTGCTGCAGCAATTTCCAGGTCCTCGTATATGGCCTACTTCTGTCCTTTCCGGATATTTTTATAAATGGCTCTTCCACGAGGTTGAAATCATAAGCTTGATATGAGATTATAGAGCTTCCTAAATGACTTGTGGTATTGGACATTTTAACCAGCCACTGTACTTTTATGGGCATATGCTTTTAATCACTATTTATAGTAGTTTTAATCACTACTTAGAATTCATATTTAGTTCCCAGACACCATGATTTCATAGAAAAATGTCTAAAAAGTTTATTGAACGACATAAACCGACTTGGTTAAATGGGACCCATAAACTCTGGGCTCATATACCTTAAGGCCCATCCAAAGAGGCCCACAATCTTATATGCCGAGATACATCAGGCCAAACTGGCAGCCCTTGCCTAGGCCGAGTTCAAGAGGCCCAATCCTTAGCCGGCCTCCAGGGCGAGCCGAGTTGGATGACGGGCCGACATACACCGAGAATCTTCCTTACTCACGGGGAGTCCACTTACAGAGTTTGATTACAACTCTAACAGTGAAGATCCTTATCTAAACAAGGATATCTCTTATACAAGATAACAGGACATCATCCATCCTTATCCGGAGTCTATCTCTAAGGAATGCGAGTCCTACATCAACACGGGCATCCTAGCTTCTTTAACAAGCTAGGACTCATTCACCTGCGCCTATAAAAACAGGTCCTCACGACAGGAGATGGGTAATGAACTCTTTGGCTCCAAACTAGTCAATTGATTTCTCTATTTCATATCACCCGTATTCTTACTCTCACGCCGGAGGGCCTTTGCCGGTAAAGCCCCGGCGTAGTTCACTTTTGTTCTTTGTGCGCAGATCCGAACATCTCATTGCTGGATTTATCCGAACCGCTAGACGGAGGGCTGATCCGAAGCATCGGTTTGGTTCCATTGCCGGGTAACGTCGTTGGAGAATCTCTGTTCGGAAAACCACAAATTTCCCCATGTCTAGAACTCACGTCGACGGTCGGGAAGCTAGCGTAACGCCAGACGCTAATCTCAATCTCCCACCTCCTAACGTGGCAAATGACAATGTTCCGAATCAAGGCCTCCCTCCTCCACCTCAGGGAGGCGGGATGCACACCCGTTCCAGAGGACCGGCGCCTGAAATTGCTCACCAGTATGGACGACGGAGGCGGACGACTTCACGTCCTCAGATAACCGAGGCTGACCCTTCTAGGCCCGCACCAATTGACCGAAGGGCATTGTTACATCAGAATCTCTCAACCCTTCAGCAACTGGCTGATGCCCAGAGAGCCCTTCTAGAATTTGATCCTGACCACTCCTTGACACCCTTCGCCCAGCCCTCTGGCACAAGAGGAGCTTTGGGAGGCGGAGAAAGAAGTGACCGAAGGGGGAATACACGCACTGAGGACAGACGTCATCAGGAACCGCTTGACGCCCCCCAGGAAATCGAGCTGTTCCACCAAGCCGACTAGAAGGTCGACTCGGCCCAATTAATCCCGATGGAAGAGATGTGAGGGATCAAATAAACCGTAGGAGAGAGGAGGAGGCAGAATCTCCAGATGTGAGATTTCTGGGAGAAAGACGGCGATGGCAAAATCAAGATCAAGTCCCACCCAGACAGGATCCACCTCGTCATACTCCTCCGAGACGGCCTCGTGATAATCCAGACACAAGTTGTGTTGTTGGAAGGGGCCGAGACAGAGAAAGAGACAGGCCGAGAAGTTCCCATCGCAGCTCAGGGTTTAGTGAGCAGATCATACTGGATTTGCAGGAGAGGATGGACAACATAGAGATGAACCAGGGGCAGAGGAAGCCGAAAACCGACTACGACGCGATGCGTCCGTTTGCTCAGTGGATAAAGGATTCTCCGCCCAATCCCCAGTTGAAGCTTCCCCACCTGGACAAGTATTCAGGCAGTTCAGATGCCATGGATCACCTCCAGTCTTTTGAAGGAATGATGGCCTTGGTTTCCAACAAGGACGACGTACTTTGCAAGGCCTTTGCTAGTACGTTAGTTGGAGCAGCCAGGTCTTGGTTTATGGGCTTGGAGAGAAGAAGCATCAACTCCTTTTTCCAAATTGAAATCAAGTTTTCTAGAATACTTCGCCACTGCCGGGGCTAGAAAGAAAAGATTGTCAGACCTGGCAAACATAGTTCAGGGAAAGAACGAATCGACCATGAACTTTTACAATAGGTTCAGAGACTTGGCTGACTCAATAGAAGAGAGACTTACATACAGAGAAATCATAATGTGCTTCTACAATGGGCAGAGATCAGACGAGCTCACCTATGAGTTGTCGGTAAGAGAACCTCGTACAAAGTATGAGCTGTACCAGATGGCCTACACGACAGCCACTGCTGAGGAGAAAAAGAAACTATTGTCTGGATACAGAGATCGAGACCGAGAAGGGGAACGTAGTCCACCCACTCCTAACTCGGCCCAATGTACCAGTAGAAGTGGAAACCGAGGTAAGAACAGAACGAGACCAACCGAGGTCTTTACCCCCCTTACCAAACCGATTTCCGAGATCATGAACCTGGTGAATCTCCCGAATCCAAAACCCCTAAAAGATAACCCGAAGTTCCCACGAGACACCAGCAAGTACTGTGCCTACTACCGAGAAAACGTGCACGAGACGGATATCTGCTTTGCCCTAAAGAAAATACTACAGTGGTGGGCCGATCAGGGGAAATTAAATGAATACCTAGCTAAGGACAACAAACGTCCGAGAGAAGATGAGAAAATGGATGAGCGCGAAGACAGGCCGCCTCGGGCAAAACTAATTGGTGTAATCAGGGAGGAAATCCATTCCAACACCAAGTTAAAAGAGCAGATCTATGAACTAAGCAAGGTTTACCATATCCCCCCTTGGATTCACAAAGGGGAAGAGGTGATTAGTTTTTCCCCTAACGAGCTGGCCGGAAACAGGGCCATGAGAGAGCAGCCTTTGGTCATCACAGGTCGAATCGACAACTGCGAGTCAGAAAGGCTCTTAATAGATTCTGGGGCCGCTAAAGACGTGCTCTATTACAGAACCTTTAAAGAGAGTTTCCAAACACCATGCTCACCCCTTACAATGGGAGACTAGAGGGATTCACAAATCACAAAGCCGAGGCTAAGGGAACTGTGGACTTGGTATTAGAAGTTGGTGAGTACCCCTACAAAACATCGGCAACAATCACCTTCATCGTCATGGACTTGGCAAGTGACTACCAAGCCATCCTCGGCTCTCCTAGTCAGGTAAAACTGGGAATGGTTGCCTCCCTCCCTCACCAAAGGGTGAAATTCCCAACCCCAGAAGGAATAGGCTGCGTCCTCGGCAACCCCAAACACTTCTTAGAGCACGTGATGAGGTCAAGAAAGGAAAAATCCAAGATGGAAATTGACACTCCAGAAAGAAATATCACTATATCGAAGTCGACCACGGTCACTACATCAGCCCCTAACATCGGTGTGATAACGGTAGACATACCTGAGGAATGGGTCGTACTGGATGCTGACAATGCCATGACAGAGACCGAGGTGACATATGGTATGGAAGGATTCGGTTGTATCTCCATGAACGCAGCTTCGGACGAGTCGAGTGGCTCTGACCTCGCCCTCGTCCCAAGCTCGGGGGCCACAATACCCGCCCACATGGATGCCGAGATTGACAGACTTCTAGATATGGAGAATTTGAACCTAGAAGGCAAAGACAAGGAAAAAGTAAAGCAAATCATCGTGGAAACCTTGGAGTTCAGGGACGGTCCTGAGCTAAGACCAGTCGATCAGTTGGATGAGGTCGTCATCAACCCCGACTACCCGGAACAGAAGGTACGAATTGGAAAACAACTCCCCCCGGAAGAAAGAGCAGAAATCGTCAACCTACTCAAAAACAACCTAGACGTGTTTTCTTGGAAAGTTGAAGACATGGTTGGAGTTAAAGAAGCCATTGCTCTCAACAAACTAGAGGTCGACAGTTTTTTCAAACTCGTCAAGCAAGGACGAAGGGTCTTTTCTGTAGAAAAAGAACAGGCAATACAGGCCGAGGTGGATAAATTGATGAAGGTCGGGATCTTCCGAGAAGCGACATACCCCGAGTGGATGGCTAATGTCGTAATGGTGAAAAAACAGAACGGCAAGTGGAGAATGTGTGTCGATTTCACAGATCTCAACAAAGCATGTCCCAAGGATAGCTACGCTCTACCCAGAATAGACAAGTTGGTCGACTCCATAGCTGGACACCAAACCTTGAGCTTCCTAGACGCTTATTCTGGCTATCACCAGGTCAAAATGGCTGAAGACGATATCGAAAAGACCGCCTTCCAAGCAGCAGGAGGGATCTATTGTTATGTGATGATGCCTTTTGGCCTCAAGAATGCCGGCGCAACTTATCAGAGGATGGTGAACAAGGTGTTCAAATCCCAGATCGGCTGGAACATGGAAGCCTATATTGACGACATGGTAATAAAAACCAAGTCAGGAAGCCACGTCCTGGACCTGGCGGAGACTATAAGAAATCTGAAAGAGAACGACATGAAACTCAACCCGAATAAATGTGTTTTCGGGGTCACGGCGGGTAAGTTCCTTGGTTTCATGGTTTCCCAGCGAGGCATCGAGGCAAATCCGGAGAAGATACAGGCCTTGGTCGACATGAAAGAGCCGACGTGTGTCAAAGAGGTTCAAAGGTTGAATGGCAGGGTGACCGCCCTTGGGAGATTTATCGCCAAGTCGGCAGAGAATTCGTTGCCTTTCTTCAAAGCCCTGAAAGGAACCAAGGACTTCGAGTGGACCCCAGAATGCTCAGATTCATTCCGGAGAATAAAAGAATACTTGGGTTCGCCCCCACTGCTTAGCAGTCTGATTATGGGAGAAACACTCTCCGTATTCCTTGCAGCAACGGACAGAGCCGTGGCGGCCGTGTTAATACGAGAAGATAATGGAATTCATAAGCCGGTGTACTATGTCAGTAAAGCATTGTCATATACCGAGAGCAGATACTATAATGCCGAGAAAATAGCATATGCCTTAGTCATTGCTGCCCGAAAACTACGGGCATACTTCTCCGCTCATCCCATCACGGTTTATACCGACACGCCACTCAGAAAGATACTCCACAAGATGGACAGCTCGGGCAGATTGCTGAACTGGTCCATTGAGTTAACTGAATTCGACATCACTTACAAACTGAGGAAGACATTGATGGCGCAGCCCTTGGCCGATTTCCTAGTGGAGACCGCGTTATCCAGAGAGCATACACCGACAACAAGGAAAAGGAAGTTTCCCATGCACAGAGATCCCTTAGAAGAATTACCTGAAGATTGTTGGATCTTGTACACAGATGGATCAACAACAAAAGGAAGAAGTGGAGCCGGGGTATACTTAACAAGCCCAGACGGCGAACATATGGCCCGTGACTTCATCAGGTTTAAATTCCCAGCCTCAAACAACCAGGAAGAATACGAAGCCTTGATCTTAGGGATAGAAAGGGCTAAGTTCTTTGGTGCGAACAAACTGGTGGCCTACATCGACTCCCAACTAGTGGTAAACCAGGTAAAGGGCGAGTACAATACTGAGAACCACATGCTGACTAAGTATTGGGACCTCGTCCTAAATCTCACCAAGAATTTGGAGTTCTGGGAAATCAGACAAGTAGGACAGGAACACAACCTGGAGGCCGATTTGTTGTGAAAGATGGCCACATCAGAAGAAATCAATCCCCTTATCATCTATGCCGACCAGCCAGCTTACGAAAGACTTGAAATCCTAATTCTAGATGACGAAGAGAGAACCTGGATTGATGATTACAAGGACTACATCGAGAAGGGCAGTGACACGCCCCAAGTCCCGGGATCCCCTAATAGAACCTCGAACCTGGTGCGCGTAACTAACAAGAAACAAGAAACTAACGGGGAACATGAACAATACCTGTTAGAAACAAACTGACATGATATATATACTCAAGAGTAAGGAGCTAAGATAGCTCACAACGAGTTCTAGACCAAGAAAATTAAAACCAAACATGGTTACATACAGCGGAAGACATGCCTAGCACATAATCTGGCATCAAGAGATGTCTAGAGACAACAAGTACTACACAAGTCTACCCCAACAAGCCCTGAGTTTAACAACTCATACAACATCGTCCTTACCAAAGTGTAAAAGGACACTAGTCTCAAACAAGAACATCCTGCGGAGTACGTTCCCAGCTATGTCGAGCCTCACGGCGTACTATCCCCTGCTTTCCTAGGGGGGGGAAACAAATAAAGGGTGAGATAAATCTCAGTAAGCTATTAACATGCAACTACATGACATGTTATCACGCAATTCCAGTAGATACTCAAGTAATCATATATCAAGTATCATCAAGTAACAAGTATAAGAGAGGCTAAGCCAACTCAACAAGTAATCAAGCTCAAGATATGATCAGGTAACAAGTAGTCAAGTAGTGTGAGAGGCTAGACCAACTCACCAAGAAGCACATAGGCCTATCACGTATCATTACCTGAATCCTTCCTTATTTCTCCCAAGAATACCATTGTTGTCGATGCTTGTAAAGCTGATAACAACCACGATCAAGATCAAGAGACCGCTATGCAGTATATTAGAAGACCCGGTAACCAGTGTCATTCACAAGAACAAGATTCACGAGGTGTTCACGAGTTTAGCATTCACTTATATCAGGCGTATTGCTCTAATACAGGATGCTAAGCCCTTACTATGGCCGGTAGTAAGGGAAAAACAGACCGAATGCATAGACCCACGATTATCACTTATGCCCCAGCCCTCGCAATAAGCGTGAACCTATACACCCCTCTGCACCAAATAAGCCAGTTGGACTCACACGAGAATGCACAAGTAGATGTTTACTTGAACTACGAGAATAGAACTAAGTCCCATATTAGTGGACCAGTCTTTATGCACCATGTAATCATGTATCATGTGCTCACGAGAATATGCACCATGTAATCATGTATCATGTGCTCACGAGAATATGCACCATGTAATCATGTATCATGTGCTCACGAGAATACAAGTACACGTACGCAATCATTACGAAGACAAATCAATCTAACAATGGCACGTAGAGTGTCCATATAACACGGTCAATCCAAGTTAGAATCTATTAATAACAGACCTCAAACAAGTAGTAGGGTATATCATTCTATTTCACGTTGTCACATGCCAAGTTTGCACGTACATATTCATATCATGTTTAACACATCAAAGTGTCTATCACGATACCCTTACTATCAAGTAGAGCCCAATACCTTAGACTCTAAACACGTAGTAGAATAGGTCACATCAAACCTAGATAAATCATACTTCTCGTATATGTATCGGTAGTAATCGAATACATTTTCCAACACATATTGTGTTCTGTAGTTATTCTTATTAACTTAAATCGTAGTATTCACGATTATATGAATTATCTTCATATTACACTAGTCCCTATTTTCTTTAGGAACCCATTTCAAGACAAGATATCTTCTTTATTCTTTATACACTTTATTGAGTATATACACGATTAAAACCAATCACTAGCACTTTAGTGTTTGTTCATAGCACTTACAATACACACGTATCAAATTCAAGTATCTAGTAGAGTTAATCATTCTCGATCTAGTTCCATATCCCAACTCTTTTGGTTATTCATACCATGTATCAAGTAATCAAGAAGCCACATTCTATCAAGTAACTATATGCAAGATTTGCATATACACATCAAGGATCTTTCAAGTTTATTACCATACACATATATTGGTGTCAAGGCACGTACAAGATTTTATAATCTTATATTAAAGTCTTAATCCAATTATTTGGATGTTCAAGTCATGTACAAGATTTTATTGTCTTATACTTCAAGTTACTGTCTCAACTTAAGACATTCAAGACATTCAAGACATTCAGGACATTCAAGACATTCAAGACATTCAACATTCAAGACATTCAAGACATTCAAGGCATTCAATACATATACCATATTTTATCATCTTATATCCAAGTTCTCAATCCATTTCTTTGGATGGTTAAACATGTACAAGAGTTAATTATCTTATACTTCAAGTTCAAGCTAGGAAGATGAATTATACATCTTTCACGTATTATTTTCCAATCCTTTTCTTAGGACATTCAAGCTCAAGACATTAGTTGGTGCCCCTAAAGTACACAAACATTAACTTCAAGACACATAAAAGAGAGTTACTACTCTTATACTCAAGTTATCATTTAATTATGATTCAAGTCCACATTTCATTTGTTCACAAATGAACTATTTTTCAGTATTAGAGTGTTCTACAACACTCATCTAGGCCATCTAGGGTAGTACCCTAAACCTAGACTAAGAATACTTCGAGTTCAAATTAAGTAAATGAGCTATACAACTCATACTTACAAGTTCATAATCCCCTACATAGGATATTCAAGCTCAAGACACTAATTTGGTGCTCTCAAGGTGCACAAACATAGGTTCCAAGACAAGCATAACACATAAGTGCTTGTTCATAGCACTTTCAAGACATAAAGAAAGAGTTCTTCCTTTTATACTCAAGTTCTCATTTTAATTTAATGAGTAATCATATTCAAGACTCACTTCTGATGCCCCTAAGGTGTCACAACACTTGCTAGGACATCTTATACTAAGGCTCTATGTCTTAGGAGGGATAAGCTTTCATTTCAATTTAGATTTAAAACACTTTTGTTGAAACAGGGGACCGGGCGGGCGCCTACAAGGGACCGGGCGGCCACTCATCAAAGCACTTTTGAAACCAAAACTTCTGATGAAATGGGCGGGCGCTCGAAGGACCACCAGGCGGGCGCCTGGTACAATTTTCAGCAAACATCAAATTTCTTTCCAGACTTAGAATTCTCCGTCCCGAGCGTAGGAGTATACTTTTACTCACAATTTAACATTATCCAGGACATATAATAAGCTTAAATCACTTATTTCAATTATACTTTCTTATTTCAACAGAGACTTTTATACTTACAAATTCTCCGTCTCAGGTGTAGGAGTATAAACCCACTAACACTTTCTAACATTCAAGAGTTGTTGGGTATGCCCACATATATCTCAGTTTTAATGTAATAGGATTTATTAGATTTGATTGATCCATCACCTAAGTTTTATTTCATGGACTTTAGACCCTCATGTAAGAAGTATTTATACTTCATTTTTTTAGGTTGTCCATTGTTATAGAATAGGCTTAGAAATAGGGCAAGAAGATCAAGATTCAAGAAAAATCACTTTGTAAGTTTGAGCCGCGCATATGCGCCTTCTGCGCTATGCGCCATGCGCCTCTCAGAAACGCGCATAAGGATTTCTTCCTAGCTATGAAGCGCGCCTCTGCGCCCCTTGATTTAAGCGCACAATTACTATGCGCCTCTTGGCTCAATGCGCCTCTTGGCTCAAACGCGCCTCAAAGTGTTTATTCAACACTCAGTGATTTATTAAAGATTCAAATACTTGAAGAGAATTCAAATTACGCCAATGATCCAACGGTGGTTAAAAGATGCATATGCGCCTAATCTATTGACAAGTGTCCACAACGGTCACATTTATGTTGAGTGTCAAAATGGCCATAATATATGCATGCTCCAATCAACGAGCGACAGCTCATCTTATCCACAAGGATTTCCAACGGCTAGTTTTTTGAAGTTCACTATAAATACCCCATAACTTCAATATTTTGAAGTTGCTGAGTTTTGCTAAGAATTTCAAGAATTTCTCTCTCAAAGCATTTGTTGAAGATTTGAAGATTGCCTTCGTTTTTCCAGATTTCCTCAAGAACATCTTCATACCTTCATCCTTAGCCCAGATCTTCAAGCTATAACACTTTAGTTTCATTGTGCTCTAAATCATAAAGATCTAAAGAGCCTTGATCCTAAATTCACACACGCACCTCTTTAAGTTTGATCATTTAGATCCATCTTTTAGAGATACACCGGTTATTGTTTTGGATTTGTTCATTCATAGAATATTAGATCTTGAGTTAGTGTAGAAGCTCAAAAGTTGTAATTTGTAACACTCTCTCATTATATAAGATCTCCATTAGAAATCCAAGACTAACCATCTTGGTAGAGGACGTAGATCTTTCTTTGATCGAACCTCTCCAAATAGCTTGTGTTATTATCTTGTCATTTCTTTCAAGTTATTATTTTCACTCACTATTTGCTTGTTTACTCATTGTAGATTGATTGAACTGAATTGTGTTGTGTTGATATATCATTTGCCTTAGTTCCTTATTTCAACCACTTTGAGCCAAAATACTTAGAGTGTGTGTGCGCCCCTTTATCACACTTTGCGCCTATTTTCATTACTAAATTCCGCTGTGCATTTCACTCACTCACTTAGGCGTATTTCATAACGCTTACTTGATAAAGTGCGCATTTGCAATTGAGTTTTTCAAGGGTACGAAAAGAATTTAAAACAGCTATTCACCCCCCCTCTAGCTATTTTTCATACCCTTGTTTCCCTTTGGGACCAACAAGTGGTATCAGAGCAAACACCTTTATAAAACATTTTTCGTTTTTCAAGCTTAACAGCTTGGGTGCCGAATCTAAATGGCAAACTCAAAACCTATGGCAACTGCAAATTACACTCACGTTCCGGTCTTTGATGAAGATCATTTTGACGTGTGGAAATTCAGCATATTGACTCATCTCAACTCAATCGATGAAAGGCTCCATGACACCGTCGTTTATGGACCTTATATTCCGATGAAGGCGAATCCAAATCCACGCACCAACGCTGCTCAACCTACAGTTCTAAAACTAAGGGAAGAATGGACCGAGGAAGAAATTAGAAGAGTTGCAAATGATGGCAAAGCAAGAAACATTCTTCTAAGCACTCTAAGCACGGCTATGAAACGACAAGTCATGCATTGTGCTATCGCTAATGAGCTATGGGATGCTATTGAAGAGCATATTGAAGAAGACACCGTCTGCAAGGAGAACAAGAAATACGAAGTACAAAAGAGATTCAACAATTTCTCTCAACTCCCCGGTGAAAACTTGAGGCAAACTTATGAACGCTACTGTGAAATTATCAATCTATGTATTTCACTTGGCATGAAGTTTACCAACAAAGATTTGAATGTAAATTTTCTACAAGCTTTGGATCAAGATACCTACATAAATCTAGCGCTCTTGAAGACGCTGGAACTTTAGATGTTTGGACTTTAAGGAACCTATATGCAAATCTCAAAGTTTACGAACTCAAACTCCAACGAATCAGTGAAACTGAAGGAAAGTCAAAATCTATGGCAATGATGGCGAACAGAGAAGCTGCGCCTACACCTGCGCCTACTCCTGCGCCTGTACAAGATGAGAAAAGCTCCGATCCCAAAATTTCTACTTCTGAGCTATTAGACATGGATGATGAAGACTTCGCTTTATTTGTGAAGAAATTTCAAAAATTCAGAAAATTCTCAAGACCCGGCTCAACAACAAATTTCAAGGATCTACCAGCAAAGCTCCTCAAAAGTTTTCAAGGAGCAGTGATTCAAAAAGGAAAGAAGATCTTGTTTGTTTTAATTGCAGGAAACCCGGACATTTTGCATCAAGCTGCCCGATCCCCAAATTTGAATATATGCAGAAGAAGAGCAGCCATACTCCCAAATTCACTCCCAAGTTCACTCGTCACAAGGGAATGGTTGCTGAAGAAGAAGCACCAGCAAATGAGCACAACACTTGGATTGAAACAGACTCCGATGAGAGCGATGAAGATTCCGATGATGGACTCGTTTGTTTGATGTCAAATGATGATGAAGTTAATGCTTATGATTCTGATGATGACTTCTCCAAGGATGTTCCCGATGTGAATGCCTTGAATAAACCTATCAAGAAATCTGCAGGTTTTCAAGAAGTGAAAAAGAAGAAAAGACCAACCATCAGCGAGCTCGTTGAACAAGGATTTCTCACTCCGGCTCAAAACGATGGTGGATTGCTATTCTCACGATGTGATCTTGGAGCAAGGAACAAATTGAGAAAAGGAGCATACATTAGACCACAGGTTGAACCAACTGCTCCAATCTCCAAAATCAATGATGATGAAGTGATTGCTGAACAAGAAAAATTGTTCAAAAAGGCTGAAAAGGTAATTACTAGATTTGATAGTATGAAGGAAGCTTTAGCACTATCATGTGATGAAATTTCCCAGCTTAAGACCGAGAAATCTCTACTTAAATCTGAACTCACCCTCCTTAAGGAGCAGATAAAGCGCATGACTCCTCTAACTGTTAAAAACACTTTTCTAACAGAACAGAACTCACTTCTTAAAGTTCAAAACGATGAATTGGTTGCTCAAATTACTGATCTTAAGAAGATTACAAATGAGTGGTCCAATTCTCGTGTCACTATGGAGAATATATTTGAGTCCCAAAAATTCAGTGGTGATAAAAGTGGCTTGGGATTCTCATCAACTAGTGACAACTTTAAATGTGATGTCTGTGCTGAAAGAGATAGTGAATTTACCAACCAACAAACTTTTGAAATTCCCAAGGAAAAACATTATAATTCAATGGGTAAAGGACAGGAAAAAGTCAAGAGACAAACATTCCATTATGTCTACCCAACGAAGCAATTTGGGAAAGCTAATGGGAAAGATATAGCTACAGATGAACCATCTCCTAGCAAAATCATTCTTGAAAATAGGCGCGCTCCTTCTCCGAGTGCTCACTATGCGCCTAAGAGCCACGCGCCTCATCGCCGTGCGCCTCCTAGCCCTATGCGCCCTCCGAGAAAAAGCGCTCCAAAATTTCAAAAGAAAGATTTTGTTAAGGCTAGTTCATTTGACCCAAAGAAGAATGTCATCCCCAAGAAAAGTAAAGAGTTTGTGAAAACTCATGTGATTGGTGGCTTTCATTATTGTTCCATTTGTGATTGTTCAGGACACAAGGCCGTGGAATGCCTTTTGCGATTCACTCCCAATGCCAAAGGACGTAAAAATCATAAGGTCAAGCAAGAGTGGGTTGTCAAAAGTTGCTAACCCTAGGACCCAAAAGGAATAAAGGGGACCTGCTTAAATGTCTATATTTCAGGTTCTTTGTTTCATGGCTGGATCTTCAAAAGCTAGAAATTATGAATGGATTCTCGATAGTGGGTGTTCAAGACACATGACTGGAGATGAATCCTTATTAAAAGATGTCCATGAAGAAAGAGGTCCCTCCGTAACATTGGCGATAATAACAAAGGTCAAGTTGTAGCATATGGAAAGCTCAAGAAAGACAAAGTGTGCATTGAAAGAGTCTCACTCGTCGAAGGGCTCAAGCACAACTTATTATCCATATCTCAATTCTGCGACAAAGGATTAGAATGCCATTTCACTTCAACGCAATATCTTATCAAGAATGGCAAAACTGGAGCTATCTTACTCACGGGATATCGTAAGACAAATATTTATATTATTGATTTCCATAGTATGAACTCTAGTACTAATCTTTGTTTTGTAGCAAAAAGTGTGAACGAAAATAGTTGGCTGTGGCACAAGCGCTTAAGTCACTTGAACTTCAAGTATCTATCTAAACTCAGCAGGAACAATCTTGTCAAAGGACTTCCCAAGGTTGCTGATCATCATGACAAAAAGTGCGCCGCATGTCAACTTGGCAAACAACCGAAGCAGTCATTTTCAAGCAAGTCTAATTCTTCAACTACAAGATGTTTGCAACTGCTTCACATTGATCTATTTGGACCAGTTTCCACCGCAAGTATTAGAAGAAACAAGTATACTCTAGTTGTGGTGGATGATTATTCAAGATATACATGGGTGGAGATGATGATTACAAAAGATGATTGTTATGATATTCTCACTACCTTATTTCGACTGCTCCAAACCCAAAAGAAGATGACATCGTTAGTGTTAGATCCGACAATGGAACAGAATTCAAAAACAACGGTGTTGCTCGATATTGTGAAGATCTTGGAATAGATCACAACTTTTCAACCGCCGGAGTCCCTCAACAAAATGGCGTTGTTGAACGAAAGAATAGAACGTTGATTGAAGTGGGAAAGACGATGATAGCTGAAGCTAAATTGCCTAAGTACTTTTGGGAAGAAGCTATCAACACTGATGTTTTACTCAAAATCGTTCCCTCATCAACAAACTTCACAACAAGACTCCGTATGAACTTTGGCGTGGTAGAACTCCCAACATTGCATTATTCAAGATCTTTGGTTGCAAATGTTATATCCTCTACAAAGGAAACGAACATAGAGGTAAATTCGATGCCAAAGCCGACGAAGGTATTTTGTGTTGGGTATGCCAAACACTCTAAAGCTTTTCGTGTTTTTAATACAACTACATTAGTGATAGTTGAATCTGTACATGTTACATTTGATGAACATTCTCTCCTTGAGCCACATTTGGCTCCAAATGTTGCTGATGATTCTATTGAGCCAAATGATACAGGTGCTCCTATTTATGCTGCGCCCACTCAAGATCAGAATCTATCAACACAAGGAAATCCATCTACATCAAATGCGCCTAATTCAATGTATGATGCGCCTGGTGAATCCTCTATTGCGCCTCACTCAAATGATGCGCCTCATGATTCCTCTCACGCACCTATTTCTACTGCTGCATCTGGTGTAAACCCAAATTTCAATTCTGAGCCAGTTCAACCCCCAAATTTCAATGACTTTGAATCTGGTGAAGATGTACCAATTGAAGATCTTCAAGTTTCTACGACTCAACCTAACTTACCTCCTAAAATTCGTGAAGTTAGAGGTCACCCAATTGCTAATATCATTGGTGATCTACAAGTTGGTGTTCGTACAAGGAGAGCTACAAACTTTGATGCTTACACTGCTTTTATCTCTCAAATTGAACCGAAGAAGGCTGATGAAGCGCTCCAAGATCCTAATTGGGTTGTTGCAATGCAAGAAGAACTCAATCAATTTGAACGATGTAAGGTTTGGACTCTAGTTCCAAGACCAAATGATCATGGAGTGATTGGTACGAAATGGTGTTCAGGAACAAGATGGATGAGAATGGAATCATCACGAGAAACAAAGCAAGATTGGTTGCACAAGGCTATAGGCAAGAAGAAGGAATTGACTACGATGAAACTTTTGCGCCCGTAGCAAGACTTGAAGCTATCAGATTATTTCTAGCTTACGCCGCTCACAAGAACTTCAAGTTATATCAAATGGACGTGAAGAGTGCGTTTCTAAATGGTGAACTTCAAGAACAAGTCTATGTTGCTCAACCACCTGGGTTTGAAGATTCACAATTTCCAAATCATGTGTACAAACTCCAGAAAGCTTTGTATGGACTCAAACAAGCACAAGAGCATGGTATGATACACTATCAAAGTTTCTCATCGAAAAAGGCTTCACTCGCGGTAAAATCGATACAACTCTTTTCATTACCAAACATAATGGTCATAAATTACTTGTTCAAATTTATGTTGATGATATTATTTTTGGTTCTACTAATGAATTGTTGTGCAAGCGTTTTGAGAAACTAATGAAGAGCAAGTTTGAAATGAGCATGATGGGAGAACTCACATTCTTCCTCGGGCTTCAAATCAAGCAAATGAGTGAAGGCATTTTTATCAACCAAGCCAAATACACAAAGGACTTAATCAAGAAGTTTGGACTTGAGAACACTAAATCATACGATACTCCAATGGCCACCGGCAACAAACTCGACAAAGATTTAAAAGGTAAACGTGTTGATCAAACGCTCTATCGAGGTATGATTGGCTCACTCCTTTACCTTACTGCTAGTAGGCCTGATATTATGTTTAGTGTTTGTGTTTGTGCTCGTTATCAATCCGACCCTAGAGAAGCACACTTAATTGCTGTGAAACGTATTATAAGATATCTCTCTGGCACTGTTAACCTTGGACTTTGGTACACCAAAGATTCGAACTTTAAACTTGTAGGTTATTCAGATGCGGATTATGCAGCGCGCACAATTGATAGGAAAAGCACTAGTGGCACCTGTCATTTCCTCGGATATCGACTTGTGTCATGGGCAAGTAAGAAACAAGCTTCTGTATCTGTTTCAACAACCGAAGCCGAATATATCGCTGCGGGAAGTTGTTGTTGCCAAATACTCTGGATGAAGCAGCAATTGGTGGACTATGATATCATCGAAGAAAATTGTCCCATCTACTGCGACAATACATCAACAATTGCGGTTTCTGAAAATCCTGTCATGCACTCAAAGACCAAGCACATCGACATCAAATATCACTTCCTCAAAGACCACGTGGAGAAAGGCAATATTCATTTGGAACACGTGGGAACCGACTATCAAATCGCCGACATTCTAACGAAAGCACTCGACGCGAAACGGTTCATGTTTTTGAGAGGTGAAATGGGTATGCTTGAACTCAACTAAATTCAATATAGTTTTGTCAATACTAAAAATTTTATGTCTTGTTGAGTTATGAGAATATTAGGTACAAATGTTAAATCAATTTTTCAAAGTTTCAAGGAAACTATGCGCCACCTATGCGCCTTACTGACTGCGCGCCCATCTCTCATTTTTTGTGCGCTAAATATCTGCGCGCCTATCAATCCATGCGCGCCTAGCATCCAATGCACTTCAAACATTTATGCGCCCTCAACCATCTTTGTGCGCCTTGATGTGTAATGCGCCTTGATGAATAATGCGCCTAGATGAGTATGCGCCTTGTTGAAGTAATGCGCCCCTTCATGCGCGTATTATGTAACACCCATCCTATTTCTTGTTAAATATTTGACATACTTGTTAAATACTTGAACTTGCATATTATGTGTTAGTTTTACTTGGGTTAAAGTTTTAACTGCTTTAGAATATTAAGGTGGTTAAATGTCTAGTTTTGACTTTTGGGTCATTTGTGAAAATTTGACTTTAGGGTCTTTTTGTTAAAAGTGAAACTTGAGGGGCCTAAGTGCAATTGTTTGAAAGTTGTAAGTATATCTTCCTTTTCTTTCTCTGAGAAAGCATTCTCAAAGTTTCTTACGCTCCCTCTGTTTCAAAGCTAGGTTAGGGTTTCACCATATTCTCGACTCCTCGAGTTTAATTATCCCTCCGTTCTTGATTCTGATCCCGGATTAATATTCGTGGCGTTGAATAGAGCGTTCCAGGCCGAACAGAAATAAGTTTGGGTCAACTTGAATTTTGACTAGGTAAGTTATTAGCTTCCCCTTACTTGTAATAACATGCATAAATGTTATTCTCGATACTTGTGAATGTTAATTTTGTGTTTGGGGCAAATTTTGTGGTACTTGTAATTGTGGGACAAATGGAGTATACCCTACTGTATAAAGTAAGGAAATTGAAATGAAAATATTAGTTTTGAGTTGTTGGTATCCCTGGGAATGTGTAAAATGTTAGTGAAAAGTTACTCCTACGCTTGGGACGGAGAATTGTTAAGTTTGAACTCAGGGGAAAACTATACCAAATTGTACTGAGCACGGTCGTGCGCCTTTATTTGGCACGGTCGTGCCAAATATCGCCTTTAGGCAAATTTCCTCGACAGTTTTAGCACGGTCGTGTGCCTTTTATTGGCACGGTCGTGCCAAAAATGAGTTTTGTGTGAAAATCCCTCGGCAGTGTTAGCACGGTCGTGCGCCTTTTATGGGCACGTTCGTGCCGAAAATGAAGTTTGTGTAAGAAACCTCTTGACCTTGATAGCACGGTCGTGCCAATTTTGCACACACGGTCGTGCCAAGTGGAAATTCTGATTTTTCCTTCTTGAATTGTTTCCTTCATAACTTTCTATAGGAAAGTCGGAATCAAGATCCGAAAGAAGCTGAATAACCTAGACTTAGAGGGCTATTCAAAGAATAAATTAATGAGGTTTTAAAGTGATTGTCTAGAGCACCTAGATAGGTGTTTTAGGACATTGAACATAAGTATAAGAGTAGTATCTCTCTTTATGTCTTGAAGTGCTATGAACAAGCACTAATGTGTTATACTTGTTGTGAATCCAATGATTGTACACCTTAGAGGCATTAGCATAAGGTCTTAGACTTGAACATCCTAAGAATAGGATTGGGATTTTTGTAAGAGTAAATGTATAACTCTTATACTTGTTTGAATGTCCAAAGATTGGAAGTTATAACTTGAAGTATAAGACCTTAAAAGCTTGTACATGACTTGAACATCCATAGAAATGGATTAAGACTTGAATATAAGATAATAAAATCTTGTACTTGACTTGACACCATATGTATGATAGTGAAGTAGAAAGTGCTATAAGTAAGCACTAACGTGTATGAGACATGTTCTTGTTATGTGCAAACATTGCATACATTTGCTTGATACAAGGTGACTTCTTGATTACTTGAAGCATGTTCCTTGTTGAGCTAGTCCACTACATTTGGATTAGTTCTTCTCCCGTTGTTCAAGTAAATATCTACTTGTACTTTCTTGTGTGAGTCCAGCTGGTTCTCCTTGCTTGTTCGAAAATGTATAGGTTCACGCTTTTCGCGAGAGCTGGGGTTTAAGTGACAATCGGGTCCCTATGTATTTCCGCCCGACCCCTTACTACCGGCCATAGTAAGGGCATAGCTTCCTTAGTTGGAGCAATAAGCCTGACTTAAGTGAATGCT
>JAOWBW010001866.1:111663-174876 GCA_026119855.1 Campanula takesimana | reverse complement strand
GGAACCCGAGCAAGCCGACTCGAGAATGAAGACCCTATCCTCACCCAACTCAAACAGACCCGAGCCCGCATTTCGCTTTGGGTCCTTACTCACCTCCTCTCTCGCCCATCGCCTCATGCTTGAGCAAAACCTCGCCGCTACTATGGTCCCGTCAAACACTACCCAGAGAACGTCACGCACATGATGGGAATATCCAATATGGAAACATCATCACTTTCTCGGAGCTAGACAAACCAGTGTTCGGAGCAGATCACAATGAACCCTGTACATCACTGTGGAAGTGGATGGCAAGAAGATCCCTCGTGTATTCGTTGACAATGGTTCTGCTATTAACATCTTGCCGTCAAGGATGATGGATGTAGTCGGTGTCCATGGTGTGGACTTGAGCCCGTCTAAGCAAACAATCAAAGCTTATGACTCAACCTGTCGCGCGGTTATAGGCGTTGTCACCCTACCCATCACAATCGGAACCAAAATCCTACCCACCGAATTCCATGTCATAGACATTCCCGCAAAACTTCTCACTCCTGCTCGGATGGCCATGGTTACACCAGTCAGGCGCAGTTCCCTCCTCCTTGCACCAATTGTGAAATTTCAATCTAGTAATGACGGTAACAGTTGTCTACAGTGATTTAGTAATGCCCAAGGGACGGACACCAAGGGCATTCCTGTTTTACAAATACAGCATGGGGAAGAGAGCCGACTCTTCAATGGCTTCGAAATAGTCGCTCAGGCACAGATCTGTACCATCGACCCTCACCAAAACAACGGATAAAGTGGCACCTGTTGTCAAGATACTGCGTAATATGGGCCTCATACCGGGGCTGGGGCTAGGTAAGTGCTTGCAAGGTCCCACAAGTCTGGTTAAAGATTTTGATCACCGAGGATTGTTCTGTCTTGGGTATACTCTCACCCCCGAAGACAAAGCAGAACAGAAAAGGATAGAGTTTCCTTAAGAAAGTGGGGCTTTCTCATAAAAAGCCTGAGATGCGACCATACCGCCTTTCCTTAATAGTTACTTTGTTAAGGAGGGCGAGGAGTTTTTGTGTTTCGAGTTCGCAGAGCCATGGTTTGACCACACCGGTAAGTTGCAGAAAGGGTTCGAGATTTTCAGATATGTGGAATTCGATCGGTCCAACATGAAGATGACTTACATGGAATATGAAAAAGCCACGGGCAGAGTTAGAACCATCAGGCATGAGTACTCCGCCAAGGTTGCAGATGACTTGGCAGATCAACTTGAAGCCGCAACCTTGACAAGCCGACAGCAGAAACTGCAAAAGCGCCAAGAATGACTGAGACGTGGGACGGCCAATATCTGCTTCAGCATCTGGGTAATCTGGGCTGGACGACGACATGGTAGCCGCTATTGGGGATGAATCAGAGAAGGACGTAGATCCGAGGACATTGGTAGTACCCATGGGGGACAAGCTCAAGAATTGGTGCATCATTGGGGACCTATAGCTACTCTGGAATTTATGGTGGGGACATTGGGGCTTACTCCTTCTCCTGTCGCCACTCCTGCAGCATCTCCTGTCACTCACACCACAATCCCCGTCCCCAGAGTCTAGTGTTTTACATTTTGAATTTGAGTCTTCCTCTAAGTCTGACGACATTATGTCCGAAGACTATGATCTTGTTGCAAACGCTATTTTTCCTTTTGCCATGAATGAAACCCTCGACCTTTCGAGTATCCCTCTATAGTCACTCTTTTAACTGATAAATTGGCTAATAATCAAACTAATGATATACACTTAGTTAATAATGATTCATTAGAAGAGGCGGACACAGACACATTAAATGATGAATACATTAAAGAAATTTCAGAACAGGTTATTAGTCAAAAGAATCTCGAGCCCAAGCTGCCGATGAGGTGTTAACGTGCGTGAATTTGGGAACCGAAGCCGCGAGCCTAAGGAAACCCAGATTGGAAGCTTCTTCAGCGGAGCCGAAAGGGAAGCACTGATTGAGCTACTCAAAGAATATGTGGATTTGTTCGCATGGTCTTATAAAGACATGCCGGGGCTCGACAACTCGATCGTAGAGCACAGAATCCCGACAGCACCAGACCCTAAGCCAGTCAAACAGAAGCTACGCCGCATTAAGCCGGAATGGTCTTTGCAAGTGAAGGAAGAGATTGAGAAGCTACTCCGTGTGGGTTTCATCAGGGTGATCGAGTATCCAACTTGGTTATCAATTTGGTGACTGTCAGAAAATCCAATGGTAAAGTCAGAGTGTGTGTGGATTTTCGGGATCTCAACAAAGCTACGCGAAGGATGACTTTCCCCCTGCCAATATCGACATGTTGGTGGACGCGATCGCCCATTATGAGGTCAAGTCGTTTGTTGATGGGTTTGCCGGCTATAACCAGATCAAGATGGCCAAGGAGGACCAAGAGAAAAACAGCTTTCACCACCCCATGGGGGACTTTTTGCTATACTGTCATGCCGTTTGGGCTAAGGAACGCTGGGGCTACCTACCAACGGGCAGTTACGACTTTATTCCACGATATGATCCACAAGGTGTACGTGGATGACATGATTATACATTCAAAAGGGTCTGGTGGCCAACACTTGATAGATCTCAGAAAATTCTTCAACAGGTTGAGAGAGCACGCCATGCATTTGAACCCGGCGAATGCACCTTTGGAGTTCGTAGAGGGAAAGTATTGGGTTACATGGTCACCGAGAATGGGATCGAAGCCGACCCAAGGAAGATTTAAGCCATCCTGGAGATGAAGCCTCCCCGTACAGAGACGGAGATAAAAGGATTCATGGGACGCCTGCAATACATCAGTCGGTTTATCAATCAGCTGACCACCATCTGCGAACCAAATTCAAACTGATGAAGAAAACAGCCAATGTGGAGTGGGATTATGACTGCCAGATAGCCTTCGAGAGGATCAAACAGTATTTGGTGAATACCCCAATCCTGCGCCCGCCGCATAAGGAGAAGCTGTTGCTACTATACTTAACTGTGACAGACACCGCCGTCGGAGCCATGTTAGCACAAGAAGCCAAAGATTCCCGGATTGAGAATGCATTTACTTTGTCAGCCGAAAGTTACAAGGTAGCGAGCTCAATTACTCCGCGCTCGAGAAGACCTGCGTAGGCCTAGTATGGGTGGTGACGAAGCTCAAGCACTATATGGTATCCCATCCGATCTTACTAGTCTCGAAAATGGATCCTATCAAGTACCTGTTTGATAAACCCTCCCTTTCTATGAGACTCGCTAAATGGTCAGTGTTCTTGGGAGAGTTCGACATTACTTATGTACGAGGAAGGTAATCAAGGGGAGGGCAATGGCCGATCAGCTCACAGACTCTCCAAGCACCGAGACAAGGGGACCCGACCCCGAGTTCCCGGACGATGACATTTTCGCGATTGAGGTCGCAGAAAGGTGGCAACTATTCTTTGACGGGGCTGCAAACAAACGAGGGAATGGAGTCGGACTCCTACTTATTGATCCCAAAGATGAACACATTCCAATAGCCATCAAGCTGAACTTTTCAACAACCAACAACGCCGCTGACTATGAGGCATGTATAGCCGGACTGGAAGCTGCCCTAGAACGCAACGTGAAAGAGTTAGAAGTATATGGAGACTCTGCTTTGATTATTAACCAAACGGCGAAGAAATGGAAAACTATTGATCCTTGCCTGCAGCGGTACCAAGGTTACATGGATGAGTTGATAACACAGTTCAAAGAAGTCACCTTCCATTTCCTGCCACGAGACAGAAATAAGTTCGCAGATGCTCTAGCTACATTGGCCTCATTGGTCGAGATTCCCGAAGGGAGGTCCGTGAAGCCATTTAGGGTTGGACGAAGGGAGAACCCAGCCTATTGCTGCGAAATCCGGATCGATGCGGAGGTAAGCGGAGACCAATGGTACGCCCAAATCTACAAGTTCCTTAAGCACGGAGAGACGTCTTTTGATGGAGATGTGAAGGCTAAAAGTCTGCAAGCGCTTAAAAGACTGGCGGGCCAATTCGTATTGTTAGACGATACTTTGTACAAGAGACATTACGACGGGCTGTTGCTCTTATGTGTTGACAGCAAGAGAGCTGAAGCAATAATGGAGGAAGTACACAACGGTTTGTGTGGACCTCACATGAATGCAAGGATGCTTAGACAAAAGATCACTCGCCTGGGCTACTATTGGATTACCATAGAGACGGACTGTATTCAATGGGTTCGACGGTGTCACAAGTGTCAAGTATGCTCCAACCTCAACCACATTCCCCCACACGAGTTGTACAGCTCCACCACGCCTTGGCCATTCGCCACATGGGGTATAGACATCATTGGGAAAATCTCGCCAGCCGGCAGTAACGGTCACGAATTCATCCTCGTCGCAGTCGACTACTTCACAAAGTGGGTCGAAGCTCAGTCTTACAAGGTGATGAATTCCAAGAAGGTGGCGTAGTTTATCAAAGAGAACATCATGTGTAGATATGGGGTCCCTAACCTGATTATATCAGACAATGGCAGTCATTTCGAAGCCGAGTGTGCTCGCTTGCTCGCAGAATTCAAGGTCGAACGAAAGAAATCTTCCCTGTACTATCTACAGACTAACGGCGTGGTTGAGGCGGCCAACAAGACGATAGAACAGATAATTCGCAAAATGGCTCTGCAAGGACAGGATTGGCCCGAGAAGTTACCATTAGCACTTTGGGGATACAGAACGTCAGTCCGCACTGCTACTGGAGAGACCCCTTACGCCTTGACATACGGCATGGAGGCGGTACTCCCTATAGAATTGGAAGTGCCATCATTGAGGATCTTACTCGAAAACCAAGTGAATGAAGTAGAATGGCTCTGGAGTCGCTATGATCAGTTGGCAACGCTCGATGAACGCAGATTGAAGGCCATGGAACATATCCGAGCCTATCAAAGGAGAACGACGAAAGCCTTCAATTAAAGAGTCAAGCCTGTTGACATAAAGGAGGGAGACATGGTGCTCAAAGCACGCTTGAGCAACAAGTTCAACCCCCTCGGGAAGTGGGCCCCCACTTGGGTAGGTCCGTTTGTAGTACAGAAGATCTTCTCCGGAGGAGCGGTCAGAATGGCAGATTTGGATGCCAACCCGTTCAAGGAACCAGTCAACCTCAGCAAGCTCAGATGCTACTATGATTAGACACCCCTTCTACAAAAAAAAAAAAAAAAAAAAAAAAAAAAATCGCAAAAAGAAGCCCGATAGATTGAAAACCCGCAAAGGGCGGTCTATGCAAAATAAGGGTGCATACAAAGCTCGCTAGACTGAAAACCCGCAAGGGCGGTCTAGGCAAAGTTAGAGCATCCCCCTCTTCTATATTCCCTTTCTTAAATAATTCTAGTCTAACTGGAATGAACTACGACGACCTGAGCCCCTTAGTCCTATTTGTAAAAGGGGAACGTAGGCAGCCTTTCAAGAGGTACGGTCTAAAAAATAAATAAACATCCAAATTTTGTCAAGAAATAATAAAAGGAGGATTTGTGTTTTCTAAAAGCAAAAACTTTTATTTCCATAGTCATTGCACGTTTACACTTATTTGATGAGTCAAAGCTCGACAAACTTTCTGACTACATAACCTATTTTGAAATTGAAACTAAAGCAAAAGTAAACTAAATTAAACTAATGTGTTTGCAACGACTATGGGGAGACGCTCGGGATCACTCTTTAGTGCCATTTGTGCCCTCGGTCTCTTTCTTCTTGCTTTGTCCACGGCGAACTTTCTTGTTAGGATTCTCACAAAATATTCTTTCAAATTCACTAACACCTTTAGCCTTGCCGATAGGAACCTCTTCGCTTTTCCTCTTCTTGGATGCCCCCACTCCATCTCCATTCCCGTTGGCCACGCTTTTGCTCATCCTCCTCTCATAAGCCACAACCTCTTTCACTCTCAATGAAAAACTTGGAGCACAGGATCCCAAAATAGTGCCCCTTAGGGTCTCTAGAGTCTGCTCCGCATGCCCAAGTCTCCCCATATACCAATCCAAGTACTCTCGTGACAGGTAGGTGTTGCTAGAGGGGGTGATGAAGGTCCTACGGCTAAAACTGGCCTCGCCCCATATCTGAGAGAGAAGGACCGAAGTACTGTCATCCAACTGAAGTATCCCAAAAGGAAAATCATCTCTCTCCTTGTCCCAACCCTCCGGGGTAGTCTGCACTAAGCCATACTGACGAAGCACTCTAGCAGGGTAGTAAAAGGTAGTCCCAGAGAGTGTCGGAACTTTGATCATGTGAAGTCCTACTTGCTTCTCCCTCACAGAATGAATGTGCCAATGGGGCACCACCCATTGAATGTCATCAGTCACCATCTCTGCCAAATACTGTTCCCAACCTTTGAGAGTCATGCCCTCAAACCGCTCCGCCATCCCCCTAATACGGTGCATCCATGGAGCCACCTTCAGAGAAGCCGCCGGTTTGTTGACGCGAAGCCTCTCTTGCAACCACATAGTCAAGAGCCTATCACTACCACAGGGCCTCCCACCATAAGCCGCGAGATGGGGAATCCCACAGAGCATCTCTCCAAGGATAGCCGGCACAATGTCATAGCCTAGACGAGCGGAATTTACCATGCCCAAGCACCCTTCACTGGCAAACCCAACCTCAGAGGGGAAGAGAATAGAGGCAAACAAGCATAGTGCAAGATGGTCCAAAGAACGGTCAGAAGCCACGTCCATGTGCATAAAGTGTTGTGGCATCCACGAAAGGTCAACATAGCCGCCCCTAGCATACCTATCAAAGTCCTCCACGGACACGCCAAAGGTCATCAACTTTTCCTCAAGCAAACAACGTCAAAAGGCAAGGAAACTTTACCCTTCCCTTCGTAGCCGCAAAGCGCTGCAATGTCCTCATATGTGGGTGTCATCTCGTTGAATGAAAAATTGAAGACATGAAGGGTGTCATTCCAAAACTTCCCACAGGCTTGTAAAAGGTTGGTATTGGAATTCATATGCAAGAGTGACCAAAGACACCTTATCCCATACCTTTCATCAAGTTTCCTACGACTAGAACCAGAAAGTTTGGCAACCCACTTCTCCAAAGAAGTTATAAAGACCTTTTTCTCAAGACTTGTGATCCTAGCTTCATGATCCATGGTGAAAAGCAAGCAAAGTGGAGATTAGAACTCTAAATTACCTAAAAGTAATGGCTGGTACGAATTCTAAGGGAACCCAAATTCCCCTTAAATACTACACAAACTCCAATTTTTGCCAGGAAAAGGGAAACCAGAGTCAGCGGCAGACTCGGCCACGCGGCCACATTCGTCCTAGGCCACGCGGCCACAATTGCTCTTGGCCAGGCGGCCGAATTTTCCTTGGCCACGCGGCCACTATTGCCCCATGCAGAAATTTAAGATCGATTGCTCCTACCCCACAGCGGATCCATGCAAACAACGTACCTGCCCCTCCCCTTGGCTCATGCATTGTAGAAAAATTAGGAGCATTGTAAAATAATTAGCTTGTACAAATAGGTGGTCACAAAATCATTCTCATTCTAGTGCATAAATATACATTGTTAAATAGTTGTCCAGTACATATTTGTCTCTACTAGCTAACAGTACAGGAATAAGGAGAAGAGGATGGGTCCTGCCTAATCAGATTCCTCCTCCATGGTGTCTCCACGCCGCGCTGAAGCTCGAGAGCTACCGGCACCCGAACTCCATCCACGGACCGCTCAACCACCAGTATGGGAGGAGCCCTCACCGTTCGGAGACCGTTCCCGACGCTGGGGAGCCACGATATCATCCCACTGGCAAGTGCAAGAGTGATATGCCTCTCTCAATAGGCGCATCAGTACGTTCTCCCGCTGAACAGAACGAACGTACGCCTCCCGAGTCACCTGAAAGGGAAACCAAGGCAATGATTACAATGCAAAAATAACAAGTGTGCGTGTGCATGACTGAGATAAATCATAAGGCCATACCCCAGCGTCAGGCGGAAGAACAAAAGTCCCCTCGAAAACATTTGCGGCCGTCGGCTCAAAGCTAATCTCCACCTCCCGGCCACCTCTCATCACCCTCACGTTACTCGAACGGGGAGGCATGTCCACCAAAGGCCGACTCCGACACACATACCGGGCCGAGCTCGATCCCTCTCCCGATAACATCCTAGCCCGAACCTGGGGGCTGATCAACCGAGTCCGCACATAGCCGGCGTAGTCGTCACTCCCCCTGTAATGCTCTGTCGGATTGGGAGCTAAGAAAGTTGCCAACCTCGCAGGACGGAGCATATCCTGAGGAGGGTCATAAGGAGCCCACGGTAACGCACCAGCCCTATGCTGACGAACCACCCTTTCTCCAAGATACATGGCCTCCCCGGTGAGACCCACAAGCAGAACCCTAGAAGCGGTCAACTCCACTATATAGGGACCCACCGAAGCCTCATTAGCCGGAATCCATGGGTAAAACCTGACCCCGACAGGCTCAAACATCGCAAAAGCCCTCCTTAGATCGGCGGCATCCACCGTATTCCTATCCCAGTTTCTGCGGGGAGGAGCCCTGTTGCTCTTGCACCAGTACGACATGACAGGGATGACCTTGTTGGCACTCATCACCAACTGAAAAGGGGCGACACCAAAGATCTCGTATACCCAAGCCTGTGCATATAATGAAAGAGACATTTCAGACCAAAAGATAGAGCAGAAATCTCAACAAGTGAAAAGAAGGGTAGTCAAGAGCATACCTCAAAGGCGAACTGAAACCCGTCAAAGGCCGACGAGCTAGCCCTCGAGCAATGATCCAATGCCCGGTAAATCTCAGCCAAACCGGCTCCACCCCAAGAAATCCCACCGACTTGGTCCAAATCCACAAAAGCCCCTAGCAGCGAGTACCTGCAGACAGTAGCCCCACTGGGAAACAGAATCTCTGAAAAGCTGTACCATAAGAACAGCCGGACTAAGCAATCCAAGTCATACTCTCCCCTACCGAAGGCCTCAATAGCCATCTCCACCAAACGGTTCACCTTCCCGGCCTCCACTCCATAACTCTTGACACCTCCTCCCAGATCAGTGTCAACCCCCAACAGAGCCTGCCTATAGTCCCGCCGCTCCGCCAAGCTCTCATCAAAAGGCAAAGGGGTAGCAGTGAACCTCAACCCCGTGATAGCCGCAAAATCCGTCGCGTGATGGTAATCTCTCCCCAACTGAAGTGAAAAGTATGGGTGGTGTCCCACCAGAACTCCCTACACACCTCTATCACCGCCGCCACCTTCAGAGTGCCCCCAACCGTGTGAACACTATCAAAGAATGGGCCAAACCCCATAGCCTCAATCCGAGCACGCAAACCGTCCGGTCCCTCCGGCAGAGACGCCCACAGTTTACCCACAGTCACTGTGGACCCACGAGCCTTGATCCTCTGCAGGTAAATACAGCACAGGTATGTTACATTTTTAGCAATTTACATTTCTAGCAACCTACGTTTCTAGCAATTCACAATTCTAGCAATCTATATTTTGTACAAAAGTGCGAAAAATGTGAAAATGAACGGAGCGAAAATTTGAAATGTACCTCTCGTGTCTCCGGAAGGCCCATCGACCAGTGACGCTCCGAGTCGATGTAGAAGTTATAATCTTGATCAAACGTCGATCGGAGAAGGCCGTCGCGAAAGTTCCGAGTCACCGTTCGTGGTCTCAAGCCGCCCCGTGGTATCAAGGGCGCCGCTTCGAAACCCGCTCTTGGGTCAGCCCCTACGTTTCCCTCACCTTGAGGATCACCATGCCACTGTCCTTGTTCTTGTCCTTGTCCTTGAGGCACATACCCGCCTTGGCCCAGAAAATCCCTAAACAAGGCCTCGTTGATCCAATCCGCCATTTATCCGAAGTGCTCGAAACAAAATCCTCAAAAAATTATCGGATCCAAGCTTTCTCTCTCTAGAACTCGAATTATCTCTCTAAACTCAACAATGGTGGGAGGAAGAAGGAAGAAGAAGAAAGGAGAGGAGAAGAGGGAAGGCCTCTGGCATTGTGATCAAGGAGTCAGCCCGCCGGCATCCTTGGCCACGCGGCCACTTCCGCCCTCGTAATCCCAGCCGTCATATCAGCGATCCGCGTGAAGAAGATCTAACCACTCAGCGTCCTTGGCCACGCGGCCACTATTGCAAATCAGTGACTTTGGCCATGCGGCCAACCTTGTCCCTTCAGATAAAATCCCATTTTTGCCCCTGATGTTTTCCCTTTGATTCATTTTAGGTGTCCTTAGCACTATTTTGACTGATATTCGTTACCCTTGGGAATGGAAAGCCCCTTAAAATTTCCATTCTTCAACAAATATTTGCTTAGGATTCGTATGATTGCAGAGACTTCGGCGCCTTTATGTCATACGCATCCTAGATCAATCGTCATTGGCAGGGACCCGAGCGTTTCTAATTTCGAGAGATCCAGTGTCTATTATTTTAACGCGATCGGCAGAAACCCAGGCGTTTCTGATTGCGTTTAAAATTCCCAAATATTTGCTTAGGATTCACATGATTGCAGAGACTCATTCGCCTCTATGTCATGCGCATCCTAGATCGATAGTGATTGGCAGAGACCCGTTCGTCTCTAATTGCGAGAGATCCAGCATCTATTACTTTAGCGCGATCGGCAGTAACCCGGGCGATCCTGATTGCGTTTACCATTCCATCTTGGGATTATTTAGACGACTCAGTCTTTATTTTCATTGCTTACGAATGTTCGTTCTTCATACAAGATAGTATCCATAGGTTTGTTATCCGCAGCAGAAGTTCGATGTCTCGTCTTTCCCCAATAGATCTGAACTATGTTTGGCTTGATTCCCCTGTGGATATGTAGGTCGCCTCCAAGGTTCAGCCGTTCCATCGGTCCTTTCATCTGTTTTGAAACTCATGTTCCAGAACGGATCCTTCTTTTATCGTCGACCCTCCATTGCCTTGCAAGAAGACTCGACGAGGGGCTACTGTTAGTACCCGATCTGAAAATGAGTTTATTAAGGCTTTCCCAAATATACAAGGACTTTATAGGAATTAGAAACCTTGTAAAGACTTGTCCAGGATTCCCAAAATATGTCTCATTATTCTAGAACACCCTAAATATGGTCAAAATATGGTTTCCTTAAACCATGCAGAAACCCTAGCTTAGGAATCACGTCAGCCCGCAACCTTGGCCACGCGGCCAACCTTGCTGCGCCTCCGACCTTGGCCACGCGGCCAACATTGTCACCGTCTTCAATCATGGCCAGGCGGCCAACCTTGCTCCGGATGATCCTGACCGTCAGATCTTCCCCTCAGTTTAATATATAAATCCATTCCATCCCATTGGTTAAAGATCCCGATTTGGAGAGCTTTAAGTCCGAATTTTAGAGTTCTTAAACATTATTTTTCTCCCTAATTAAGCATTCAAACACTCAAGGAGATCAAGGTTTATTTCTTGCCAACATAGGTAAGTTTTCTAACTTTTTCTTCATGTTCTTGCATCATTTTTAATGTAGATCTTTTATATTCATGTTCTTACATGTTTATTCATAGTTTCTTCATATGCTTTGCATGTTCATTCATATGTTCATAATATGTTCTTCGCATGTTCTTCGTGTTCATAGATTAAAACCTTATTTATGCTATATTTAGGGTTGCGATCTTCATGTTTGCATGTTATTTCATAGCCGATGATGATTTAGGGTTCATCAACCCAAGGATGATCTAGGAACTATTTCTAAACCCTAAACTTTAGGTAATTACTTCCATGTTCAATAATCCTCCCATGATGAATGTGATGAATGTTCATTGAGATTTCATTGATGGCATAGTCATTATTCAAGGATGTGCTCATCCTGCATGTTTCATTCTCCTCCCTCTTCATTATGCATGATCCCCATTCTCTCTCCACATTCTAATTATGTGCGAACTACGCTGACCTGAGCTTCTCACATTGAGAGGAACGTAGGCAATCTTCGGATCCGGTCTAAATCACTAACACACTACATACACCGCATCATGATAGAAAGACCGATCAATTTGGGCAATAGGAGTGATAACGTAAATATTCTTCTCTTGTTGTAATTTGACCCCCGAACCCACAAAAATGCCTTTTTCAATGTTTTGGCTTTAATTAAAACGGCGTGGCGACTCTCATAAATTTTATGTCATTATGAATATTCCCTTTTGTAAATAAAAATAGTCACAAGATACTTTCCATGCGTCGCTTCTTCGGAAAGGGGTATTCACAGGTAGAGAGAGAGAGGGCGGCGGTGAGGAGTGTCTGAGAGAGAGATAAGAGAAAAAGAAGATGATGGGAATGATGAAAAAGGGAAAATGAAGGGGTTAGGTCAATTTATATAGGTTAGGGTTTTTAGAAAGATGGGAAGTTGAAGAGATGGGAATTAAATGCATGTGTCATAGAAAACACAGTCATTAATGAGGGTTTGACATTGAAAGGACGGCTATTTAATGAGGAATGACACAAAGTACGATTGATGTGACACCTAGTGTGTAGAAATTGTCCCACTTCCCTCAAAAGTGTATGAACAATTATGATTAATTTTTGCACAAACACCAAAACATATGTTTTAGTGTAAGTTGGGGGTGCAAGAAATAAATCCCCAGAAAATAAAAATTTGAAAACGAAAAACGAGGGAAAATTAATTGCACAAGTACCCTTGAACAATTATAGAATGTCAAAAGACAAAGATTCTATAATAAATTATAATAAACATACCTGGTACTTGTGAAAAATTGAATACGTTCAATCATTGATATATTAAATGAGGAATTGATTGAGCTGCAAC
This sequence comes from Campanula takesimana, assembly GCA_026119855.1. NCBI lineage: Eukaryota > Viridiplantae > Streptophyta > Magnoliopsida > Asterales > Campanulaceae > Campanula > Campanula takesimana. Next base: position 162,158 of record JAOWBW010001866.1, on the reverse strand, counting down.
ATTAATTTGGCACATGTAAGGCGCATAACTCAAGGGTACGCGCGGATGAATAAGGCGCAATAAGGACTTTGGGCGCGCAATGAGTGAGGTGTATGACAGGCGCAAAAAGTTTCCTTGAAACTTTGAAATTGATTTAATTTTAAAGACCTAGGATATTCATAACTCAAAAAGACTTAAAATCATTAGTAGTGACAAAACTATATTGACTAGTTGAGTTCAAGCATACCCATTTCACCTCTCAAAAATATGAACCGTTTCGCGTCAAGTGCTTTCGTAAGAATGTTGACGATTTGAAAGTCGGTTCCCACGTGCTCCAAATGAAGGTTGCCTTTTTCCACGTGGTCTTTGAGGAAGTGATATTTGATCTCGATGTGCTTTGTCTTGGAGTACATGGCAGGATTTTCAGAAACTGCAATTGTTGATGTATTGTCGCAGTAGATTAGACAATTTTTTTCAACGATGTCGTAGTCCACCAATTGCTGCTTCATCCATAATATTTGATAGCAACAACTTCCCGCAGCGATATATTCTGTTTTCGTTGTTGAGACAGATACTGAAGCTTGTTTCTTACTCACCCATGACACAAGTCGATATCCAAGGAAATGACAAGTGCCACTTGTGCTTTTCCTATCAATAGTGCACGCTGCATAATCCGCTTCTGAATAACCTAAAAGTTTAAAATTCAAATCTTTGGTGTACCAATGTCCAAGGTTAACAGTACCGGAGAGATATCGTATAATACGTTTCACAGCAATTAAGTGCACTTCTCTAGGGTCAAATTGATAACGAGCGCAAACACAAACACTAAACATAATATCGGGCCTACTAGCAGTAAGATAAAGGAGTGAGCCAATCATACCGCGATAGAGCGTTTGATCAACCTTTTTACCTTTTAAGTCTTTGTCGATTTTGTTGCCGGTAGCCATTGGAGTGTCATATGCTTTAGCATTCTCAAGTCCAAACTTTCTGATTAGATCCCTCGTATACTTGGCTTGGTTGATAAATATGTCTTCATTCACTTGCTTGATTTGAAGCCTGAGGAAGAATGTGATTTCTCCCATCATGCTCATTTCAAACTTGCTCTTCATTAGTTTCTCCCAGTGCTTGCACAACAATTCATTAGTAGAACAAAATATAATATCATCAACATAAATTTGAACAAGTAATTTATGACCATTATGTTTGGCAATGAATTGTATCAATTTTACAGCGAGTGAAGCCTTTCTCAATGAAAAACATGGATAGTGTATCATATCATGCTCTTGGCGCTTGCTTGAGCCCATACAAAGCTTTCTGAAGTTTGTAGACATGATTTGGAAATTGTCAATCTTCAAACCCAGGTGATTGAGCTACATAGACTTGTTCTTATAGTTCACCATTTAGAAATGCGCTCTTCACATCCATTTGATATAACTTGAAGTTATTGTGAGCGGCGTAAGCTAGAAAGAGTCTGATGGCTTCAAGTCTTGCTACGGGTGCAAAAGTTTCATCGTAGTCGATTCCTTCCATTTCCCTATAGCCTTGTGTAACCAAACTTGCTTTGTTTCTCGTGATGGTTCCATTCTCGTCCATCTTGTTTCTGAACACCCATTTCGTACCAATCACTCCTTAATCATTTGGTCTTAGAACAAGAGTCCAAACCTTACAACGTTCAAATTGATTGAGGAGTTCTAGCATTGCAACAACCCAATTAGGATCTTGGAGCGCTTCATCAGCCTTCTTTGGTTCAATTTGAGAGATAAATGCAGTGTAAGCATCAAAGTTTGTAGCTCTCCTTATACGAACACCAACATTTAGATCACCAACGATGTTATTGATTGGGTGACCTCTAACTTCACGAATTTTAGGAGGTAAGTTAGGTTGGGTTGTAGTAACTTGAAGGTCTTCAATTTCTACATCTTCACCAGCTTCAAAATCATCAAAGTTAGGGGGTTGAACTGGTTCAGTGTTGAAAATGGGAGTGACACCAGACGTAATATTGGAATTTGGCTCATGAGTGAGAGCATCAGGCGCATTGTACGATGCAACTGAATCTTCACTCGGCGCACTATTATCGAAGTTCGGCGCAAGTGATGTAGATGGATTTCCTTGAGTTGATGCATTCTGATCTAGTGTAGGCGCAACTAGAATAGGAGCACCTATCTCATTAAACTCAACAGAATCATCAGCAACATTTGTTGGTGTTAGTGCCCTAGGCACGTTTGTTAAACGTTGTATAAGTTATCATTTTATTCATGATGATAAAGAGATAATAAGATTATTATTGTTACTCATGTTTGCTTATAATAATCTCCGTCCCTAGAGCTTGTTAAGCACTAGTATAAAGGATAAATGATCATGGGATGATCATGTTAGATTTATGGGTACTTGTTTGGAACAAGGTACTAGACATGACCCGTGGTATGATATTTATGTCATGGTCAATGTAATATATATAGATCTCATATTAGTTATGTCATTTGAAATCCTTAGACATGAAGTTATTATAGTCTTCCACTTGATGAAGATTATGTTTGACATATTCAAACGTTTAACCAGGTAGCTATAAAGGGTATGATTGGCATAATCGAATTCACGTAGGGAAGAATAATAAGCTAAATGGATTTGTCCCTCTTCGGAGAGATGTCAAGCTTGGGCCCCTCGAAGGAATGATGTTTATGAAATGTTTGGCCAAACTCAAATGGATTAATTAGATCAATGTCATTTGGATTATCAACATATTCGGAATCGAGAAAGTATTGAACAAACCAAGTTGACTTGTTGACCATGACTTGTGTTCAATGACATCGAAGGAGAAAGGGATTATGACATATTCTAAATGGAATGCGAACTTGTATCTAGTAATACTATTTGGGTAGGTATGACGGTTTACTATAACCTAATTATATCTTATGGTTTCATGTTTGAACCCATTGCCAACATAGTATAATCCTAGAGGGTCACACACAATAGAACGAATCCTAAAAGGACTATATTCGAATATTGGGTCGAAGGGCCATTGAAGGATTTTGCAAATTAAGGGAGACTGGAGTAAGTGTGCGACCGCACAGAAAATATTGGGCAGCCGCACAGTTTGTCTCAACTTGTACCAGAATCATTCCAGGTTGAGTCTGCGACCGCACAGGTTGTTTTGGGCGGCCGCACAGTCTGTCGGGATTGGTTTCCTAATTCAATTTGGAAACAGATTTTGGACAGGTTTTGGACTTTCCTAATTGTGATTCCTTGTGGGTTTAAACACAAGTTACCTATTTGAAATAGGTCTAACTTGTATATAAATAGCCTCTATTCGCCCAAAATCAACACTAAGCATTATGTATGTTTGTGAGTGCCTCCAAAGAGTTTGAGAGGATTAATTCTTGTTCTAAGATCCAAAAGGTGAAGAACAAGAAATCACAAATTAATTCCATATAGTTCTATACATTGAGAAAGCGTGTTTCTCAATTCGGTCTAGCAACCAAGATCAAGTGTTCTTGATATTCGTTCGTGGTGTGGATACCGCTAGAGGGTGAAACTTATCATCTTCAAAGTTCATGTTATTGCTCTGTTCGTGATCAAGCTTTCAAGCCTCCATCGAATTCAAGGTTGCAAAATCAAAGGCATCAAGGGTTAGTATTCTAGTATTCATTATGTTTTATTTGACTTAATCATATGAATGAATCTATGGGCTTTGGGTTTCATAAAATTTTAAATGCTTAATTCCGCTGCGCATGTTACTCCGAAACCCAACAGTGGTATCAGAGCCCCGTTCATGTTGAGTATTTCAATACTAAGATCATGTTTTTGTGTATATAAATTGTTTATGTGCCTAGCATGATATGAATATTGGATTATGATGTTTATGTGTTATATGATTTTATGTGGTTTATTGTTTTAGAAACTTTAATCGCACTATTCAATCGCAATAAAAATTATGGTGGATTTAAAATTGTTTGGATTATCAATTTTTGATTGGATCAAAGTTTTGATATTCTAGGGATTCAAGAATAAATTGTTTATTCAAAGTTTTGATGATCATGGTGATTGGATCACCAAGAACACCAAATCCTAATTGAATCGGGAAAACAATTTTGAGATAAATTTTGGAACTTTAAAAAATTCGGATTTTTTGGAAGGGTCCGACCGGACCCATGCCTTGACCCGACCGGACCTAGGGTTTGGCGCGGGGGTGGGGTTTGGGTTTTGGGTGTGGATCTTGGGTTTAAATTTCCTATTTGTTTTAGTCTTGTGATTCTAAGATTGGTTCAAGGTTTGGATGGCTAATCTACGTTCATCGAGATTGTGTTTCCCAAACTTGATCGCAATCAAAGTTTCAAAGATAAAACGAAGTTAGAATTATGAAGAGTTCATAATTGCTAAAATTGAGAAACAAAGTTCTTGATTCAAAGATTGGAGATCCATGTGGAATTGTGGATGCAATTGGCCTACGTTCATCGAGACCATCTATTGCTTAGTTTCGGCCACATGGACTACTTTCTTTGTTTCTTGAATTAGTGCGGAATTGTGGTTGCCAATGGCTTAGTTCGGCCGCACTTCTTGTTGTCTTGATTTGGAGATGATAACCAAAGTTCAAATAGTCTCATCCTCATAATTATAGAGAAACTAATGACACATAAATATTATGCTTAAATTAATGATGATTAATTTAGTGGCTAAACTTGATGCGTAACATGTTTATCTTGTGTGCTCATAAATGTGTTGTATGCTTTATGGTGATGAACCTTCTTAAAAGTTTTAAGTCCTCTTGCCATGCCATGATTAAAACACTTGTAAGTACACGGGTATTTTCATGTAGGCTCGCCAAAGCGAGGTGCATTGATTATATTCTTGTATAAGCAAGATGAGTGAATAAGAGTTTCCTATACGTTTAAAATGGTTGGACTTAATTAGGCGTCAAAACAGTTTTGGGCCTAAGGCAAAGATGAGATTAAGCATGCTTCTGAAATTGGATCTCTAAGAGTCATATTGGATATAATTGACATGTTTGTCTACCTAATTAATTTGATTTTGAGCGGTGCGCCAAAGCGTACTCAAGATTAAATTAAAGTTGGATCTTAGCCCATTTAAATTATATTATACATTGGATGTATACGAAGGTTATATAATTTAGTGGGAGTATTTTTGAAAAATACATTATTTATCTCTTTAATGAGATTGGTACTTGTAAAATTTTAGAAATTTTTGCATGAGTTGTAGATGACAACTAACTTAAAATCGTTGCGATCAATCCTTGATAATGATAAGCTTCAAGAGAATGGTACAAACTTCATGGATTGGATCCTGAGCCTAAGAATCGTTCTAAGGCAAGAAGATGGGTTGTACATTCTTGATGGGCCTATTCCTAAAGAACCCAATGCCGGAATAGACAATCACAAGAATCATGAGTATGATTCTGGGAATGTGAGTTGTCTCATGCTCGCGATTATGTGCTCAAAACTCCAACAAAGTTTGGAACTTGTGGAAGCTTATTAGATAAGCGTGGAGTTGAGTTACATGTTTCAAAGAGCAATCTAAGCAAGAGAGGTATTAAACCATTGTTGCATTCACTTCTTGCAAAAGGAGTAAAGGGCAACAAGTGGAACCACACATGCTTAAGATGAAAGGCTACGTAGAGCATCTTGAGAAACTTGGCACTCCAATTGGATTCGAGCTAGCCATGGATGTTATTCTTAATTCACTGCTAAAGAGTTATAATCACAAATCACTTTGTGATGAACTATAACTTGTATGGAATAGATAAGAATCTCTCCGAGTTGCATGATATGCTGAAAACTGCGGAGATGAAGATGATGGAGAAAGGTTCTCCAGTGCTTATGGTTCATGATAGGAAAAAGGGCCAAGTGCCAAAGAAAGGTAAGACAAGCATTGTCAAACCTAAAGGAAATAATTATGGCTAAATAAAATAATAACTCTTATTGATGCAATTTGGTAAAATGGCAATTGGATTGACCATTTAGAATTGTAGTCAAAATTTTGGACGATCAATAAAAGAGAATGGTAGTGGGACTACCACTCAGAATATTTATGTTATAAATCAATCTTTCTAAATTTAATTATTGGGTATTGGATACTGGATGTGAATCCCACATTTGTAAAATATGCAATAATTAGTAAATTGAAAGACTGCTTATAGTAAAGGTTGATCTATGAATGGTAATGATGCAAGAGTTGCAACATTGTTCATAGAACACTTGTAAAGTGACTTTACTAATATAGTAGGAAATATTATTTTGTTATAAGATAATGAAGGATATTCATTTCTTATTTGGAATAAAAAAGGTGCTTTATTTATTATGATTTATTTCATTGTGTTATCATATAAATAAATCTTATATCTTAAATCTTGAAGAACAAAGTAATAAAGGATGTAACGTAAATAATTGAAATTCTTTATGCATTATTGTTTTGATCAAATAAATGAGAAATGCATATCTAAAATTCCATGGGATGGAGTTTTAAGTCATATGATTTGGAATCACATGATTTATGCAAATCTCATTTGCTTGGACCAAGACATCTCTTACTATGAATAGTAAAAGGCTAAATATCTTACTTGACCTAATACATTTCGATGTATCTGGTGCATTAAGTAGCAATGTTAAAAGAAAAGTTTGGTTATACTTGGGAAAACTATTCAAAGATTCTGACTCGATCGTGATGATGAATAATTGAACCAAGGTTTTGATAGTTATCATTAAGGTTGTGAAATAGTTTCAGAATAAACTCCACTAAGAACACCATTTGGAATGATGTGTCTACATGGAGGCATTGAACCTTATTGGATATGGTTCATAAGATGATAAAATCAAAATTGATCTTTCATTATTTGTTTTAGGGTTATGTATTACAAACCGCTATAATTACACTAATTTGAGTTCCATCAAAGGAGGTTAAAAGGTGAAAGAAACCGGGTTTGTCTTTCATAAAGATTTATGATGGTGAGACCTTTTGGAAAGGAGCTGTCTGGGACACACTCACATTTAAATCTAACAAATATATTTTCATGGGATATCCTAAGGAAACTTGAGGATAATGATTTACTCATAAGAAACAAATGGTTTGTTACTTATGATGCTGATTTTCTTGATAAGTCATTTATCTCTAAAAGAATCAGTGGGAGTAAAATATATATCGAATGGTTCGAGACCTAGAAAATATAATTTGACCCAAGATGGAAATTGAACAAGTTTTCACAAGGAGTCGTGAAAAGTCCGTTCAAGTTATACAAAGTACTTGTGTACATGATAGGATACAATCTATAACAAGAAATATTGGATATTTCAAATAGAAAGTATTGAGGTAAAGTTCATTGAAAGATGACACGTTTGCCACCTATCAAAGGTACAATGTCCGCTCTATATTTAGATTAATGACTTGGAGTCATATAGTCTAAAAGGCAATCCATGTGTAATAATCAAGTTTGGAACTTGATCATTCTAACCTAAGGTGTAAAAACCAAAGGAGAGGAATGAGTTTTCTTGGAGAAAACCTACATGGGTAGCGAGAAACTTACTAGAATTCTCATAGTCGCATGTTTATATTTGGAATATGAAATTTGACAAAATGATGTCAAAACAAGCGTTCCTCAACGGGAACTAACTTAAGGATGTATTGGATAGAACCTAAAGGTTTTGACAGTCAAAGAAAATTCTAATAAATTATGTAAGTTGCAGAAATCCATTGGATGGATTAAAGCAAGCTTATAGGAGTTGGAATCTCCGTTTTGATAAATCAAAATGGTTTTGTTTTATCAAGAACGAAGATGAACCTTGTATATACAAGATGATTAGTGGGAGCATAGTGCTATTCCTTATTTAAATATGTGGATGACATATTACTCATTGGAAACAACATTCCTACACGTAGGAAAGTGCTTCAATGAAAAATATGGAAGAAACCGCATATGCCCTTGGCATCAAGGAAGCTAATTGATTTAAAGCCAAAGTACACACATTGACAAAGTCATTAGAAGATTCCGCAAGGAAAATTCTAAGAGAGGACAGTTATCAGTGTTACATGGAGTTTCTCTATGCAAAGACTCAAATGTCTTAAGACAAATGATGAGCATAAGAAAATGGATGGAATGCCATTTGCTTCGGTAATTGGATCCATCGTGCCATGATAAGTACTAAGCCGGATATATCTAATGCTTAGAGCATGACGAGTAGATAATAATCCGACACCGGTGAGAATCACTGGATTGCTGTAAAACAATTCTTAAAGTACTTTAGAAGCACTAAAGATTTGTTTTGATCTATGGAGGAATGGAAGATGATCTCGTCGTATATGGGTACACGAATGCATGCTTCCAAACCGACAAAGATAATAGAAAGTCGCAATCGAGTTTTATAACTAATAGTGAAGCTGTAAGTTAGAATGGTTCCAAGCAGAGTACAGTCACTAAAATCTACAAAAACAAAACTAAGTATATTGCTGCATTAGATGCTGCAAAGGAAACTGTTTGGATTAAGAAGTTCATTGGTGAACTTGAGATGGTTCCTAGCATTGGTAATCCAATAGACCTTATTAGTAATGATAGTGGTGTTATTGCTCAAGCAAAGGAACCAAGGGCACATCCTAAATCCAAACACATACTTAGGCGTTTTCTTATCGTTTGAGAAATCGTTGATAAGAGAGACGTATATATATGCAAAGTACCTAGTAATGATAACATTGCGGACACGCTAACAAAAGGACTTCCACAAGATAAACATGATGGTCATGTTAGGTCCATGGGTATTAGATACCTTGGTGATTGGGCCTAGGGCAAGTGGGAGATTGTTGGTGTTGGTGCCCTAGGAACGTTTGTTAAACGTTGTATAAGTTATCATTTTATTCATGATGATAAAGAGATAATAAGATTATTATTGTTGCTCATGTTTGCTTATAATAATCTCCATCCCTAGAGCTTGTTAAGCACTAGTATAAAGGCTAAATGATCATGGGATGATCATGTTAGATTTTGGGTACTTGTTTGGAACAAGGTACTAGACATGACCCGCGGTATGAGATTTATGTCATGGTCAATGTCATATATATAGATCTCATATTAGTTATGTCATTTGAAATCCTTAGACATGAAGTTATTATAGTCTTCCACTTGATGAAGATTATGTTTGACATATTCAAACATTACCTTTAACCAGGTAGCTATAAAGGGTATGATTGGCATAATCGGATTCACGTAGGGAAGAATAATAAGCTAAATGGATTTGTCCCTCTTCGGAGAGATGTCAAGCTTGGGCCCCTCGAAGGAATGATGTTGATAAAATGTTTGGCCAAACTCAAATGGATTGATTAGATCAATGTCATTTTGATTATCAACATATTCGGAATCGAGAAAGTATTGAACAAAACAAGTTGACTTGTTGACCATGACTTGTGTTCAATGACATCGAAGGACAAAGGGATTATGACATATTCTAAATAGAATGCAAACTTGTATCTAGTTATACTATTTGGGTAGGTATAACGGTTTGCTAGAACCTAATCATATCTTATGGTTTCATGTTTGAACCTATTGCCAACTTAGTATAATCCTAGAGGGTCACACACAATAGAACGAATCCTAAAAGGACTATATTGGAATATTGGGTCGAAGGACCATTAAAGGATTTTGCAAATTAAGGGAGACTGGAGCAAGTGTGCGACCGCACAGAAAATATTGGGCGGCCGCACAGTTTGGCTCAACTTGTACCAGAATCATTCCAGGTTGAGTGTGCGACCGCACAGGTTGTTTTGGGCGGCCGCACAGTCTGTCGGGATTGGTTTCCTGATTCAATTTGGAAACAGATTTTGGACAGGTTTTGGACTTTCCTAATTGCGATTCCTTGCGGGTTTAGACACAAGTTACCTATTTGGAATAGGTCTAACTTGTATATAAACAGCCTCGATTCGCCCAAACTCAACACTAAGCATTATGTATGTTTTTGAGTGCCTCCAAAGAGTTTGAGAGGATTAATTCTTGTTCTAAGATCCAAAAGGTGAAGAACAAGAAATCACAAATTAATTCCATATAGTTCTATACATTGAGAAAGCGTGTTTCTCAATTTGGTCTAGCAACCAAGATCAAGTGTTCTTGATATTCGTTCGTGGTGTGGATACCGCTAGAGGGTGAAACTTATTATCTTCAAAGTTCGTGTTCTTGCTCTGTTCGTGATCAAGTTTTCAAGCCTCCATCGAATTCAAGGTTGCAAAATCAAAGGCATTAAGGGTTAGTATTCTAGTATTCATTATGTTGCATTTGACGTAATCATATGAATGGATCTATGGGCTTTGGGTTTCATAAAATTTTAAATGCTTAATTCCGCTGCGCATGTTACTCCGAAACCCAACAACATTTGGAGGCAAATGTGGATCAAGGAAAGAATGTTCATCAAATGTAACATGTACGGATTCAACTATCACTAACGTAGATCTATTAAAAACGCGAAAAGCTTTAGAATGTTTGGCATACCCAACAAAAATACCTTCGTCGGCTTTGGCATCGAATTTACCTCTATGTTTGTTTCTGTTGTAGAGGATATAACATTTGCAACCAAAGATTTTAAAGAATGCAATGTTGGGAGTTCTACCACGCCAAAGTTCAAACGAAGTCTTGTTGTGATGTTTGTTGATGAGGGAACGATTTTGAGTAAAACACGCGGTATTGACAGCTTCTTCCCAAAAGTACTTAGGCAATTTGGCTTCAGCTATCAACGTCTTTCCCGCTTCAATCAACATCCTATTCTTTCTTTCCACAACACCATTTTGTTGAGGAACTCTAGCTGTTGAAAAGTTGTGATCTATCCTATGATCGTCGCAATATCGAGCAACACCGTTGTGCTTGAATTCTATTCTATTGTCGGATCGAACATTAATGAGGTCATCTTCTTTTTGGGTTTGGAGGAGTCTGAATAAGGTGGTGAGAATGTCATAACAATTGTATTTAGTAATCATCATTTCCACCCATGTATATCTTGAATAATCGTCCACCACAACTAGAGTATACTTGTTTTCTCTAACACTTGCAGTGGTAACTGGTCCAAATAGATCAATGTGCATCAGTTGCAAACATCTAGAAGTTGAAGGATTTGTTTTGCTGGAGAAAGACTGCTTCGGTTGTTTGCCAAGGTGACACGCGGTGCACTTCTTGTCATGATGATCAGCAACCTTGGGAAGTCCTTTAACAAGATTATTCCTGCTGAGTTTAGATAGATACTTGAAGTTCAAGTGACTTAAGCGCTTGTGCCACAGCTAACTATTTTCGCTCACACTTTTAGCTACAAAACAAAGATTAGTACTAGAGTTCATATTTTGGAAATCAATAATATAAATATTTGTCTTACGATAACCGGTGAGTAATGTAGCTCCAGATTTGCCATCCTTGATAAGACATTTCTTTGAAGTAAAATGGCATTTTAATATTTTGTCGCAGAATTGAGATATGGATAATAAATTGTGCTTGAGTCCTTCCACGAGAGAGACTCTTTCAATGCACACTTTGTCTTTCTTGAGCTTTCCATATGCTACAACCTGTCCTTTGTTATTATCACAAAATGTTACGGAGGGACCTCTTTCTTCATGGACATCTTCATGTAAGGATTCATCTCCATTCATGTGTCGTGAACACCCACTATCGAGAATCCATTCATACGTTCTAGCTTTAGAAGATCTAGCCATGAAGCAAAGAACCTGAAATATAAACATTAAAGCAGGTCCCCTTTATTCTTTTTCGGGTCCTAGAGTTAGCAACTTTTGACGACCCACCCTTGTTTGACCTTAGGATTTTTATGTCCTTTGGCATTGGGAGTGAATCTCAAAAGGCATTTCACGGCCTTATGTCCCGAACAATCACAAATTGAACAATGATGAAAGCCACCAATCATGTGAGTTTTCACAAACTCTTTTCTTTTCTTTGGGATAGTATTCTTCTTTGGGTCAGATGAACTAGCCTTAACAAAATCCTTCTTTTGAAATTTTGGAGCGCTTTTTCTAGGAAGGCGCATAGGGCTAAGAGGCGCACGGCGATGAGGCGCGTGGCTCCTAGGCGCATGATGTTCACTCGTAGAAGGAGCGTGCCTTGTTTCAAGAATGATTTTGTTAGAAGATGATTCATCTGTAGCTATTTCCTTTGTTGGGTTGTAGTAACATGCGCAGCGGAATATAGCGTTTAAAATTTAATGAAACCCAAAGCCTATAGATCCATTCATATGATTATAGCAAATACATATACAATGAATACAAGAATACTAACCCTTGAAGCGTGTATTTAACAACCTTGAATTCGGTGGATCTTTTCGAAATTGATCACGAACAATCATGAACAAGATCACGAACTTGTAGATGATAATCGTCACCCTGTAACGGTATCCACACAACGAACGAATATCAAGAATCACTTGATCTTAGTTGCTAGACCACAAAGAACTATATGGAATAATATATGTGTTCTTGTTCTTCACTATGGAGATCTTAGAACAAGAATAAACCCTCTCAAACTCTTTGGAGGCTTTCACAATTGCAATAGTCTGATTAGGGCTGTTAGAGCTCGTTTTTATACTCATTAGACCTATTCCAAATAGGTAACAAGTGTCCAAACCCGAGACAATACGGACTTAGGAAATCCCTAGCCGAAACCGACTGGTCCGGCCGGGTCCTTTCCTTGGTCCGCCCGGATCACCTGGAGGTCCGACCGGGTCCTTTACCTGGTCCGGCCGGACCTTCCTATTTTCCAGCTTTGTCCCTCTAACTCCTAATATTCCTCAAAGGCCCTTCGACCCTTAATTCCATTTAAGTCCTTTATAATATTCGTTCTAATGTGTGTGACCCTTTAGGATTAAACTAAGTTGGCAATGGGTATCACCCCATAAGATATGATTAGGTTCTAGCAAACTGTCATACCTACCCAATTAGTATAACTATATAAGTTCGTATCCTTTATATAACATATTACAATCTCTTTGTTCTCGATGTCTATTGAACGTAATCCATGGTCAATGGTCAACTTACATTGTTCAATGCTTTCTCGATCCCGAATGTATTGATACATCAAATCATATTTGAGCACGGCCATGCATTTCATCAATACCATTCATCAAGTGACCAAAGCTTGACATCTCTCTTGATGAGGAACAAATCCTTTCTTGGCTTATTACTCTTCCCTACATGATTCCGATTATGCCAATCATATTCTTTATAACTACCCGGTTAGGGGTAACGTTTGAATATGTCAAACATAATGTTCATCAAGTGGAAGACTGTAATAACCTCAAGTCTAAATATTCCAGTAATATAACTATATGAGACTTAATTATGACATTGTGACCATGGCATAAATCTCATACGGGTCAGTCTAGTATTTGGTCTCCAACAAATACCCATAAGTTTAATTGTATCCCATACACCATAATCATCATATGATTATCTATTAAACTTATACTAACAATTAATACATAATTATCAAGGACGGGGATTATTATAATAAACATGCAAAGGATATAATAATCAACATTCAATATCTTTATTAAAACATAATCAATAGATAACATTAATCGTTCTCATAACGTGCCTAGAGCATACAACACCAACAATCTCCCACTTGCACTAGGCCTAATTAATGTATCGATTACCCATAGACCTAACAAGACCATCATGCTTTGCTTGTGGAAGACCCTTTGTCAATGGGTCGGCTATGTTATCATCAGTCGGTACTCTGCATATATTTACGTTTCCTCTATCAACGATCTCTCGAATGATATGAAAACGCCTAAGTATGTGTTTGGATTTCTGATGTGATCTTGGTTCCTTTGCTTGAGCAATAGCACCATTATTGTCACAATAAAGGTCTATTGGGTTAGCAATGCTAGGAACCACTTCTAGTTCACCAATGAACTTCTTGATCCAAACAGCCTCTTTTGCAGCATCGGATGCAGCAATATACTCAGCTTCCGTTGTAGAATCTGCGACGGTACTTTGCTTAGAACTCTTCCAGCTCACATCACCTCTATTTAGCACAAATACAAATCCAGATTGCGATCTTGAATCATCCTTATCGGTTTAGAATCTTGCATCTATGTAACTACTTACAACAAGATCATCTTCCAATCCTCCATACACCAAGAACGAATCTTTAGTCTTTCACAAGTACTTAAGAATTGTCTTGACTGCAATCCAGTGACTCTCACCGGGATCTGATTGGTATCTGCTCGTCATGCTCAAAGCATACGAGACATTGGGTCTAGTACATATCATGGCATACATGATTGATCCAATTGCGGAAGCATATGGAATCCCAATCATTCTCTTACGCTCATCAGTCATCTTAGGACACTGATTCTTGCTTAGAGATATGCCATGACCCACTGGTGTAAGGATCCCGTCCTCGGGGCGAAACGAGCAAGGTTCGCACGAGGACAAAATGCCAAACACGGGAACCGGTCAAATTTAACGGAGTCGCCACATTTTGTTAATTTTAAACCCAACAAAATGACAAAGGTTTGAGTTCAAAGGTTCGGAGGTCAGGTTACAACTTGGGAGGAGTTTTTACGTCCTCTCAAGTTGCCTCGGACAAAGCCGAGTCTCCCTAAGTTAGTTAAAATGTGCATATGTGTGTGTGTGTATTTAACCGAAAAAATTCTGTTATTGATTTTATTTGAGAAACTCGGCTGAAAAAGGGGCCTTGAGTGATAAGATAAAGGTCAGAGGGAAAAACAGACAATTTTGCCCTCCTACCTAAAGTAGCCATACGGTTGGAGGAGGCGATTCTGGGGTTTTACAGTTTGCTCAAGAACAGTCCAGTTCAGAACAGAAACAGGGTATTCTGTCTGAAGCTGGACAAACTGTTTGTGATCCCAGTTTGCAAGAAATCATTTTACAAGTTTTATAACATCATTCCTATGCTAAATGATCATCACTTGGTTCCCCAAAACAATTATTTGGGTGTGATCATGAGCAATCATAGGAGAAAATCAAAAAGTTGATGAATGTCCCCTTTGGACCAAAGTTGGTCATTTGGTGAATAAAGATTGGAACTTTATCACCAAGATGACATCTTATGACTTAAAATCCTTCCAAGAGTCAAAATAACACATAAAGATTGAATCTTTATGACCCAAAAGTGGGATTTTGAGGCTAAACCAAAGAGGAAAATGATAGACACTAAGGTTCCACCACCCTCATGATTATCATGGCCAAACAAGCATAACATTTAAATGAATAAGGAATATAAATGACAATCAACAAGTCTATGAGTGTCTAGGTTTAGAACCTCTTCCATACAAGGTACGGAGGGCACCTTTGAACTTCTCATAGCTTGGACAAGATAGTAATGTAATAGATAGATATATAGTGCTTGATAATGGACAAGTCTTGCAAGAAACAAAAGGTGCTTGAAATGGACAAGTCTTTGCATGAATGAAGAATAAATACATGTATAACCAAGATATAAGAAAGAAAATACGAGTAAGATGAAGAGAAAGGAAGGGGGAGGTGGCTTTACCTATGATGGTTAAGGCCAATCTTCCTTTCTTCTCTCCTTTTTGGTTTGTGATCACTCTCACTCTTACTCTGTGGTAATTCCAGCAGAGTGACCTCTCTAATGTGTATTTCTCCCCCCCCCCCTTGAAATGATCAGCAAGGGGTTCTATTTATAGGGACTGAGGGTGCCTAAACCAGCCGTACGGCTAGGCCCCTCTAGTCCCCAAATCATCCGTACGGCTCAGCCTGGCGAGCTTCTGGATTTTTCCAATTTTATACCAGAGTAGTCCTGGAATTTATAGCTTATCCTAGGGAGGTCCTGGCCTATTAGCTTATCCCTGAAACGGTGCTAAGGCTACTTCTAAGATAGGTCAGTTTCAGATTGGGTTACTTACAGAGCCCCTCGGCAGCGTTGCTTCGAAGGAGCGGGGTTGTCGATAAAAATAAGCATCCCAATCTGATAGGACGACGGCTTTAACCGATTTTGGTTGCATGGCTGGACCTAGTGGTATAGGATTCCTACGTATCCCGTTCGCGGGGAATCAAGCCTAACGTAGTTCGGGGGTACGCGGGGTTACTAAGGTCCTCAAGGAGGCATGACTCTAGGGGTCAGAGGCGAAGGTTCGGGCGTGACACCAAGGGGTCAGGGGTGAAGGTTCGGGCATGACACCAAGGGGACAGAGGCGAAGGCATTTGGGCATGACACCAAGGGGTCAGAGACTAAGGTTCGGGCATGACACCAAGGGGTCAGAGGTGAAGGTTCGGGCATGACACCAAGGGGTCAGAGGCGAATGTTCGGGCGTGACACCAAGGGGTCAGAGGCGAAGGTTCGGGCGTGACACCAAGGGGTCAGAGGCGAAGGTTCGGGCATGACACCAAGGGGTCAGAGGCTAAGGCATTTGGGCATGACACCAAGGGGTCAGAGGCTAAGGCATTTGGGCATTACACCAAGGGGTCAGAGGCTAAAGACATTTAAGCATGACACCAAGGGGTCAGAGGCTAAGGCATTTGGGCATGACACCAAGGGGTCAGAGGCTAAGGCATTTGGGCATGACACCAAGGGGTCAGAGGCTAAGGCATTTGGGCATGACACCAAGGGGTCGGAGGCTAAGGCATTTGGGCATGACACCAAGGGGTAAGAGGCGAGGCATGGTCAACTTGGCTCTATTAGAGAGGGTTGACTCGCATGGGGATAGGGTCAACTTGGCTCTATTGAGAGGGTTGACTTTCTGGGGACATGGACGAGGAAGCGTGACTCTAGGCGAGGCAGAGGCTGGACATGGTCAACTTGGCTCTATTGGAGAGGGTTGACTTACGCGGGACAGATTTTTACTGGGCTTACGTCGGGGACGGCTTATGGTGACTATTCTAAGTCCAAGCTTGACTGGGGTCAACTCCATCTTTGGGGAGATTGACGGGAAAACTGGTCTTACATCCCTCTAAGGACTGCCGAGACAAAGGTTCTAGCCTATAACGACTATTCTAAGTCTAAGCTTGACCGGGGTCAACTCCATCTTTGGGGAGATTGACGGGAAAACTGGTCTTACATCCCTCTAAGGACTACCGGGACAAAGTATTCGAGTCAACTCCACCTTTGGGGAGTTTAACAAGGCAAACTGGTCTTATGTCCCACTAAGGACTGCCGGGATAAAGGCTCTAGCCTATCGTGACTATTCTAAGTCAAGGCTTGGTCAACTCCATCTTTGGGAAGTTTGACGGGAAAGCTGGTCTTACGTCCCACTAAGGACGGCCGGGACAAAACATTCAAGTCAACTCCACCTTTGGGGAGTTTGACAAGGCAAACGGGTCTTACATCCCACTAAGGATTGCCGGGACAAAACATTCGAGTCAACTCCACCTTTGGGGAGTTTGACAAGGCGAACTGGTCTTACATCCCACTAAGGATTGCCGGGACAAAACATTCGAGTCAACTCCACCTTTGGGGAGTTTGACAAGGCAAACTGGTCTTACATCCCACTAAGGATTGCCGGGATAAAACATTCGAGTCAACTCCACTTTTGGGGAGTTTGACAAGGCAAACTAGTCTTACATCCTACTAAGGATTGCCGAGACAAAACATTCGAGTCAACTCCACCTTTGGGGAGTTTGACAAGGCAAATTGGTCTTACATCCCACTAAGGATTGCCGGGACAAAACATTCGAGTCAACTCCACCTTTGGGGAGTTTGACAAGGCAAACTGGTCTTACATCCCACTAAGGATTGCCGGGACAAAACATTCGAGTCAACTCCACCTTTGGGGAGTTTGACAAGGCAAACTGGTCTTACATCCCACTAAGGATTGCCGGGACAAAACATTCGAGTCATCTCCACCTTTGGGGAGTTTGACGGGAAAACTGGTCTTACGTCCCTCTAAGGACTGCCGGGACAAAACATTCGAGTCAACTCCACCTTTGGGGAGTTGGACAAGGCAAACTGGTCTTACATCCCACTAAGGATTGCCGGGACAAAACATTCGAGTCAACTCCACCTTTGGGGAGTTTGACAACGTAAACTGGTCTTACATCCCACTAAGGATCGCCGGGATAAAGGCTCTAGCCTATAACGACTATTCTAAGTCTAAGCTTGGTCAACTCAATCTTTGGGGAGTTTGATGGGAAAACTGGTCTTACGTCCCTCTAAGGACTTCCGGGATAAAGGCTCTAGCCTATAACGACTATTCTAAGTCTAAGCTTGGTCAACTCCATCTTTGGGGAGTTTGATGGGAAAACTGGTCTTACGTCCCTCTAAGGACTGCCGGGACAAAGGCTCTAGCCTATAACGACTATTCTAAGTCATAGCTTGACCGGGGTCAACTCCATCTTTGAGGAGATTTACGGGAAAACTGGTCTTACGTCCCTCTAAGGACTGCCAGGACAAAGGCTCTAGCCTATAACGACTATTCTAAGTCAAGGTTTTAATCTAAAGGGTCACTCGGGGGATGAAGGTTTTAAACTAAAGGGGTCACTCTGGGGACGAAGGTTTTTTAACCTAAAGGGTCACTCGGGGGACGAAGATTTGGTCAAGCCTACAATGCGGGATGGTTGACACATTTTCTTGATACCGGGAAAGAGCCTAGGGGTGACCTTCAAGATCATTGTGGACAAAAAGGGTCCAAGACTTTGGAAAAATCATTTTGAGGGGAGATCAAAAGCATTTTGCTTGAAACATTGTCTTTGATAAATGATGCCAAATGGGTAAATCGGGAGTACTTATTTCCAAAAGCAAATCTTTTAACAAAGCATGTTAATCAAATTTTTGATTTTAACTTAACCATGAGGCTGGTTATGCATAAAGTCCTTTGGATTTGGTCCATTTGCTGAGAAGTCACCGGTGGCAGGATATTGGCTTGTCGCTGTCGTGGGGATAGGCCCAATGTCATCTTTGTTGCTGTTGTCGTCGATGGGGGCATAGCCCCGTGTTTTTGTCGGTGTTGGTGGCGGCGTAGCCCCAATGTCATTGTATGTGTCGGGGTAGCCCCATGTCCTTCTTGTCGTTGATGTCGGGGTAGCCCCATGTCCTTGTCGGTGGCGGCGTAGACTCAATATCGTCTTTTGATCTTTGAAGTGAGGTTAGGAACTCATCCCTTTTTTCATGACGCACCCTTTCTTTTGCCTAGGCCGCCCTTGCGGGTTTTCAGCCTAGCGGGCTACTTTTTGCGTCATTTCATTTTCCCTTTTTATGAGTGATCCAGCCGACTCGATAGAACGGGGACTTTAAAGTATTTTTGGAGGAGACATGCAAGGGCCTTTATTTAGGTGGGAGAGAGTCCCTTTATTTTGGTGAACAATGTATTATCATGGAACGGGAGGAAGCCCTTGCTCGACAGAATACAAGTGTTTAGCTCTTTCCTAAGATGTAGAGAGAAGAAGACTTGTTGAGACATTTGAAACTTGCCCTAGTTAATATCATCAAATGATTGCTGGAATGGACAATGTTTATTATTAAGTCAAGATTATAACAAGCAATTAGCCTTAACATGCATAAATGTTGTGATCAATTAAGATTAAGATTCAATCAATGGCAAGATCAAAAAGATGTTTATGGGGAGATTGGTCATTATCTGGGAAATTGGTCATTGATGGGACCAAGGGAAGAGAACCGGGTCATTTGGGAGGACCAAGGTTTGATGGATTCATTTCATGCTGTGACCGGACCCGAAGGTTGCCTACGTTCCCCTCAGTTTGAGGAGCTCAGGTCGCCGTAGTTCGGCCGTGGGGCCTTCTTTCGCTGGGGTTGGTGTCCTTTCGAAGGATGTTGTTGCTTTCCTGATGTAGATCGCTTTTCTTTGCGGTGAACTCCTCGGGATGTTCTTTGAGGTGGACTTTTGCAGTGAACTTGGTGAGCTTTTGAGGTAAACTTCTCTTTGCCAATATTCATTTGCTTTCCTTTTTTTTTTTCATTATCCATTTCTTTCTCTCTTATCATTTTTTTTTTTTTTTAAGAGAGAGGGGAAACATTAGCCCCAACTTGCTATCTTGGACCTTGGCTCATTTGTAGCCCCTTGGTGGAATCTGCCATTTCTTACTTTGACTTTTGAAGATCTGGGAAGTCCTTTGCTTGGTTGCGCACGCGCGATCGTGGTTGAATCTTGGTGGTTGAGCAACAATATCCTCGCCTTTTCATTGTCTCGGGATGCCTTTGATGCGCATCAAGGATTTGTATAGGAAAGGTGTATCGGGTTGTGTATCGGGGTAATGTGTGAGGGAAGATTTGCCATTGATGGTTTCTTCATGCCAATTGATCACAACATTTATTCATATCAAGATTAATTGTTTGCATTTGGCACTTTTCATTTGTGTTAGGTCCATTCATCCTTAATGAGTCGTTATTGACTAGTATGCTTAGAAGTCAATTCGTCATTTTGGGGATGTAGCAATCACTTGATAATAACAAGCAAAGCAATTTCAAGAGTAAACATATATTGCAAATAATGTCTCAAGTCTAGAGAGAAGAGAAGGAAAATGACTATTTTATTTAGATAACTTTGTACATACATGTCCAAGTGCGGAACTCTGTAAAAATAAAAAGACACGGTCCAGAATGGACTCCTTTTTTTCTTTCTAGAACCTACGAGGCTGGAAGACTCACATTTTTATTTTTATTTTAAGGATGGGTTCCCATGAAGCACGATGATCCATTTTCTTCCACATTTGTTGGAGGGGTTGTTGGCCGCATATTCCATGTCTTCCACGGGGAACTTGGGTTCCATGTCATCGGGAAAAGATGTCGCGAGGCCTCCACTTGGCTTGGCGTTGCAATTGCCGGGGTCGTCCACTCATGAGGGCGAGTTGGGAGCTTGCCTGTTGGCCAAGCCTTTTGGTGATTCGCTTTCCAAAGTGCATAACCTTCGTGTATGGCACTTGACGAGGGCACAGTCTTTCATTTGGTGTAGCCACTCTCAGGCTCCTGAAGCTCGGGCCTCTTCTTGTGGACGGTGTCCCAATTGTTTGGTCTTCCCGCTCATGTGTATGGTTGTCTCGGACGCCAATTCGGATGTGGGCTCCTTGGACGATGTTTCCGGGGGACAAAACCGTAAAGGACTTTAGCATTTTAAACCTCAAGGTGAAATTATTAACCATGATTCGAGAAGCATGCTTCATTAGTGGATTAACCTTTTAGGCAAACACGACCTTTTATTTTGAGAAAACTTGATCTCCATTTTTCCTTTTCTGAAAGACACACTTCTTATTTTGGGTGAAAAACTCACACACACATTTTTATAAACTTTTTGACAGGGCAAAAATGACAATAATAATCTTATTAATGAGAACTGACAATGGACCCAAAATGGTCACCACATGGCATCAACCGGGGAATCAAGACTTTAACTAAACCTAACAGACATCTTAACCGAATTTCCCTACAGACTTATCACACGTCCTAACAATGGACTTTGACTCTTCCTAAAAAGGGGCGATGGAAGGGTTTTTGAAGCTCATCTTCTGTTACGGAAACCACAGCGCCATCAAGTTCCCAAACCAGGGCGTTCAAGCTTTCCTTGCGCGATTAACTTCCGGATGATGCGTTTTAGAGCGATGCAATCGTTGGTGTCGTGCCCATGGTAGTTGTGAAAGGCACACCATTCAGTTGTGTCGAGACGTCCCTTGGGGTTTGTGGGTTGGTAGTTGACAAGAGGTTTTGCAAGGCCTTGCCTAACCAATTTCTCAAATACCCTGCTTATGGGTATTCCGAAATCCTCGTACCTTGTGAAATGGAGCTTGGCTCGGCCTTTGGCTTTTCGTTCATTGTTGACCGGAGCGTGGTGGGGATGAGAATCACCGCTACTTGATGCAAAGGGGTGCCCATCGAGTGTCCTTTCAAACTTATCTTCCATTTGCTTTCTCTTTTCCAACAACGTGCCCAACTGAGGTGCAACATGAGGATTCTGTGGAGGTGCATAGGCGTAGGCATACCTATAACCATAACCTTGGTGGCTTGCAGGAATATACATTGGAGGCATGCAAGGAGCTTGTGAAATGGAGGCAAGTTGGTGATGCCGATTCGGGTACCTATATATGGTTTAAACAGTGACTGATCTCTGGTGACTTGGTTGATAGCATTGAATCGAGAAGGGATGGGATTGGGAAGGTGTTATGAGTATGATGCTCGGGGCGTAACCGGTGTGAACAGCGGTTTGTAGGCCTTTTGAGTGGATTGTGTTTGGGGTTTTATAGGAAGTGTCTCATGGGAGATGTTGGATTTGGGATGAGGTGGAGTGAGGCAGATTTGAGTGAGAGGCTCGTTTGGATGACGGCGCGTTGGGGTGAAGAAATGGAGGTCTCGGTATTTTGGTGAGATGGAGGGGGCAATCTTTGGTTACAGTCTGGAGGTCGGGTAGCTTCCACCTTTTCATTGTGGTTGGTTGCTTTGGCGAAGGGCCCATCGATTTGAAACAGAGCTGTAACACCTCTTTGCCTCGTCGACTCATCAGGCGGAGTTTGCGTTTCTCTGTGGCTTTCTGTGATGACCTCTTTCTCAGCCCGGGGGTTTCTGAAGCTTGGAACAACTCTTCGTTCGTTGGGCCATCCGGATTGTCTGCAACGTCATTTCTCAAGCTACTGTCCACTGAAGTGACCTTTCTGAGGTACCGGGTTGGAGAAGTTGTAGTGACCGTGGAACTTTCTGACTCCACACGCACTAGACGGCGACATGATGCTCTCTTCCACTTCATCTGAGCTACGGGGAAGACAAAAAGTAGCTTTAGGCTTGGGTAAACACTGGGTGAACGCTTGGGTTAAAGACACACGTGTCTTTAATTGAGATATTTGACCGGGCCGAAGTTTCCTACGTTCCTCTCACCACGAGGGAGGGGGTCCCACGTGACGAGAGGCTCAGGTCACCGTAGTTCGAATGGGTTTGGAATCTTAAGAGGGAGGGACGAACACGACTGACTTCTTAACGAGAATCCATCCAAGGACTGGATTGACTTTCTAGGGGATTATTCTAGAATTTTAACGGGGATCTTTGCGGGGACCTACGGGATTTTGCCTAGGGTCTCCATGGGGATTTTAACGGGAGTCTTGAAGGATAACATGGATCCTTCCAAAGACTTAAAGGGACTAATCAAAAGTCTTGGAGGATAACATGGATCCGTCCAAAAACTAAACGGGACTATTCAAAAGTCTTGGAGGATAACATGGATCCGTCCAAAGACTAAACAGGACTAATCAAAAGTCTTAGAGGATAACATGGATCCGTCCAAAGACTAAACGGGACTAATCAAAAATCTTGGAGGATAACATGGATCCGTCCAAAGACTAAACGGGGCTAATAAAAAGTCTTGGAGGATAACATGGATCCGTCCAAAGACTAAACGGGGCTAATAAAAAATCTTGGAGGATAACATGGATCCGTCCAAAGACTAAACGGGGCTAATAAAATGTCTTGGAGGATAAAATGGATCCGTCCAAAGACTAAACGGGTCTAATCAAAAGTCTTGGAGGATAACATGGATCCGTCCAAAGACTAAATGGGGCTAATAAAAAGTCTTGGAGGATAACATGGATCCGTCCAAAGACTTAACGGGACTTAACGGAGGTCTTGGAGGATAACATGGATCCTTCCAAAGACTAAACGGGGGTGACACTGGTTAGCGAAACAATGCAATATATCAAAGACAGGAAGCAAAAACGGAGTAAGCTTATGCAACGTGAAATTACTTATTCATTCAACTTTACTTGAAACACATTTTTATTCCTAAATGGTTGGAAAAGATTTCTCTTCTTTTTCGCAACTAATCTAAATCCTGGATCAGTGGAGGCCATCACTATGTCTATAGACCCCTCGTTTTTCACCTGCCTTGCACACTCCCAAGGATGGACTGTCCCGAGCGAGGGTCCTATAGGGCGAGCGGCTTCCACCGGCCGAAATTAACGAACCTAGTGTCTAGTGTGCCGCAAGATTCCCAATGCGTGAGCCATTTCAATCATGATTAAGCCCCAGTTAAGGTCGAGATTCGCCTTAGGGACTTAAGCGACTTCTGGCATAACCTCATCTTTGATGAGGGCTCTCGAACCTTATCCTTGGGATTAAGGATGATTAGTATGGACCATTCATTAGGGCTTGACAACACGGTGTCACCCTATCCTTAATACATGACTTAGGTTAATTACGGTCAACATTAACGCGTAAGTCAAGGACCGGGTTAGAATTGACCATGGTCACACTTGATTTCACAAGGAGTCATGACTCGGGCACTAACTTGGCCATGATTAACCTTAGACACGCATTAAGGATGTGGCAACGTGAGCTAGACCAAAAACCAACCGAAGTCACGGTATTTGTGTGTCACGGACAAGTGTGGTTGACTCGGCTCGGAAGGGAAGGTGGGATGGACCCGTGCGCGCATCGAAGGGAACAAGAGCGCCCAACGAGCTGCATCGTGGCATCCACCCCGGGTTTAAAGGGTATTTGGAACGTGCACGGTCAAGTGCGCGTGGTGTGAAGTCATTCTTTGCTCCTTTTTGAGTAAAAAGAGAGATTTTCAATTTGTTTTTCGATATCATGAGCATGGCATAAGCAAAATATGAACAAGTATGAACAAGCATGAATTGAGCAATCTATACACAACAAATCAAAGAATATAAGCAAACAAAGACCAAAACTTGTACATGTACCAAGTTGTGCACAACAAAGAATTTTGAATCAAACTTTTGCAAAAGAAATATTTTACATTGAAACCCTTTTGTACAAAGCAATTTGTGCACAACGAGGAGACTCAAGAAAACCCTTACAAAAGGGGTTATGCACGATGAGGTTTTGGAAACCATTTTATTGACAAAAGATCATGCATAACCAAGTTTTATTACCTTTTAAAACCAAGTTTTGGCCAAAAGAATGAAGGTAATGTGCACAAGTAAGACTGTAAATTTGGAACCTGGACAAGTAGAAGCAGAGGGGGCACCCAGAATGTTGCATCCCTACACCAAACTATTAATTGGCAACATTCTGGCCCCTACCCAAAGTAGCCGTACGGCTAAATCAAGAGGGTGAAGATTTTTCTCAGTTTCTCCAACTTCTGATTATCAAGCCCCAGTTTATTGTGTTTCCAGAACGTATGTTGTCACACCCCGGAAAATACTAAAATCCATAAACATAAAATTTACATAATATACACTTCCAAAATTTAAAATACCGAACCGGGCGCGTGAATTCTACTATAAACCAATACCAACAAACAATACCTCAACGAGATTATAACTCGGAGACTAGAGACAAACGCGGAAGCAAGAACAACTGTTAATAATATAACTTCCCAAAGGACAACAGTATATACATAACCCTGGACAACCACGACCTTTCAACCATATACAAAGAGGCTCTGAAGAGCAACTACCCCAAAGGCGATCAACCTGCTCAGAAGACTCCCGAAACAACGGACCTCAAACGATACCACTTGCTTTCCTGGGGGGGTTAAGGAAAAACAATTTGAAACAAAAAACGGGGTGAGATAAAATCTCAGTAAGTTACTAAATGCATCTACATGGCATAATATTATGCAAATCAACGATATAACTGAATAAGTAAATCACATAACAACAAATGAGAAAGCTCCCTATCGCCAACTGTCCCATACCAGTTGGAAATAACGACTAACTCATCATGCAGCACATAAGACTGAAATAAACACGTTACAAAGGATACTGAGCCAAGGTTTCACCAAACTGATAGAACAATCGCTGCGCAGCTTCAACCGATCAACAAATCAACAATAGCAGCATAACAGCTGAAGAGAACCTCGGTCAGAACCGACCAATCAATCAATCCACTAATCAAACCATCCTCGTAGTAGCATAATAGCTGAAGAGAAAACCCCCGGTACCGGAACCAATAACAACAAGGGGACGATGACACACAGTCAAAGCCCAAAACCAATAGCTATAATGCTCACAAAGGGGCTAGCTCATCTCACATCGCCCGACACAACCACAAATACCAGCTGGACTTTCAAATAAATGCCAAGTAATAAATACTAGCTTAGATAAACAACTAGTGATTCCAAAGTAGGGAACCATATGAAATAATCACCATAAAGATGCAACGGTTACTCATGAAGAGTTTAACAACAACGATAACAAGAGTTTCTCATGAAGAGCACCACAACGATAAACAGAATTGCTCATAAGGAGCCCAACAACAATGATTATTAAAACACGATGATTCCATGATAAGGGACCATACCAAATACATCCTAAAGATGATACTCACGAGTTACTCATAAAGATCCCAAACGGTTACCCACATTCATACATTGCAAACATGATCACAAACGGACAAAACCCAACACTCTCAAACAATACTTAGTCAAATACAATAACACGTTAGTTCACAAAGGAACCATGCCAAACACACCCTAAAGATGATACTCACGAGTTACTCATAAAGTCTACTCATAAAGAGTACTATGACCGCGAACTCAAACATCTCTTTACCTGGAATTCCAAATAGGAAATCCGAATAAAAACTCCTTAAGGCTAATCACACCGTAGGTACCCAATCACCATTTCACGTCTTACCTCCGTTCATAGGCGAACCAATTCTAAACACTCAACCGAGGTCAAAAGGTAACACATTTCCATACATGATCACAAACGTACCAATTCAACACTTTGGTGTCCCATAACAACCCTCTAGGTACTATAGGATTTCACTTAAAACCTAGACCAAGTCTTATCCTAAAGTCAATTCAATCAGTAAAATAACATTCCATTAAAGGATCTCAAGGTAGGGAATCTTCAATTATACCATAAATATGATCACAACCACTCAACAAAGTCACTCAATTGGATTTACAAAACTTGTTCACAATGGATCGATACAACTCCTCTTAACCTTAAACACCCAATAAAATCCCGAAGTATAAAACTTATAACTTAACTGAACAACCTATCCCATCTTGTAGTACTTTAATAGAGCTTCGAAACGATAGTTTACACGCCTAAAACGGAGTCCGGATGAGAAAGTTATGGCCTCCGAAAGATTGAGCGTAAAACGGACAATTGCGAAAGAGGAGGGTGCGCGCGCCATCCCAAAAAGGGTGCACGCGCCCCCTTTGATCAGAATGCTGGTTTTTGAGTGCACAAGAGGGTGCGCACGCCCTCCCTAAAAGGGAGCGCGCGCCCCCTTGCCCGATTCAGCTTTTTGGCCTTCCTGGTAGCCTAAATCTTCATTTTTCCATCATATACTAACATAACCTCTATTCCAACTTCAAAAACACAACTAAAACCGTTACTTTGCCTCTATAAACACTTCTAAAAACTAACTCTACTAAGAGTTCCAAACACAACAAAACCCAGAACAACCTTTGACTTCAAAACCAAGTCCAAATACCAAAGTTGCAAATAATCCAAATCAAACCAAAACCAACCCATAATCTAACACTCCTAATAAGTATACTAAGGTACTAGAACAACTTATAAGTCTAAAATAGCTCATCTAGCAACATTTACACAACCCAAACCAAAGGATGATTCAAATACCCAAATTTCACAAAAATATGAATAAATTGCAAATAGGTTCCAAATCCACCAAAGAAGCCATATATAACAACTAGAGCATCAATGGAGTTAATGATGAACAATTTTAGTATAAATGGGGGAAAGTAACTTACCCGGATTTTATCAAAGTTGACGGAACTCAAAATTTCTTTGCTCCCTACGATCCTATCGACGATCTAAACATTTTTCGTATTAAGAGAAATGAGAAATAATGAGGGGAAGATAGCTAGAATGTAGAGAGAAGGAAGAGTGAATTTTTACCTTTTCAACCAAGGAGAGAGAGAGGGAATGCTGGGAATGATGGTGAGGGGAAAGAGTGAGGGAGAGGTGAGGGAGAAGGGAGGGAGTGGTTGAAGAATTATTTTCAAAATGTTACACTTAGGGCCCTTCCCCTACTACTTACCCAATACAAATAACTCCCCACTAACAATTAAGACCCAACTCTCTACACTAGCACAATTAACCCATTAAAATGCTAGGCATAAAATATTATGACACACAAAATGCACACATAATTATTTAAATAAATAAATAATTTAAATAAATAAATAAGCAATAAATAAATAATTAAATATTTATTACTAAGAAAATAAAGGCGGATTTTCGGGTCGTGACATTCACTCCACCTTAAAAGAAAATTCGTCCCGAATTTTAAATTACTTACCCGAAAGATCAAATAGCCACGGATACGCTAATTTCGCCACTTCCCGAATTTCTCAATCATCCATTTTAAACCATCATATGGTAACCTTAAATAATGCTTACAACATAACAACCTCTCGTACTTAACTTCCTTCAATCATTACCTTCACTACTAATTAGAATCCATATTCAAAATCGAAGAATCCAAATTGCTCCTAAACATAACTCTCGAGATACTACAAGCTTATCTCATTTCATAAACTTAATTACATTGCAAGGATACTTCCATTAGAAAATCGCATACTTAGTATTACTTCCCAGAAATTCAAAACATTAGACCATCTCGAGCTTAATCAACTTCTTAAACTATGAAAAGCTAAAGAGATTTTCCATCCTCCAAATGTTCACCTAAGTGACTATATCTCCAAGGATTACCATTATAGTAGCAACTGTAACGATCCAAAATTTTCACAATCTTAACCTTCATATACATTAACATTTTACATCTTACAACTCTAAAAGATATTACGAAAGATCACTAATAATCCAAAATATTCGATAGACTATTCCGTCCCAATTCTTCGATCTTGAACCTCGATCAATGGTTAACCCAATTCAGTCTCTCACGTAGATGTACTAAAAGTAAAGAAAAATCTCCTATCAAGAAATTCTCAAATTGAATCTTTAACTCTTTTAACCCAACCGATACTATATGTTAACTGACTCACCTATCAGTATTATAGCCCATATCAACTCATCATATAACCCAAGTTCTCTATCGGTTAAGCGACATATTGCACCCAATATAATTTATACCTAATATTCCAAAATTAATATTGCCAACTGAATAAGCTATATTCCCAGCACAACCTTATAATAAAGATTTTCTGATTTTCAACATAGAACCTGAACATTATATATATACTTAGTATGCTCCTAAACAGGTCAAACACACTAATATAGAATTACTCACCACCTGTCGATGGCACCCAAGAAATTTGAGACACATTGAAAGCTAGGCCATACTACATAACTCGTCAATATCTTGTACAGGTGACATAACCAAATCACCTTACCTCAATCAATAGCAATCACGAAATTTCGTACTCGAGAATACACCTCAACATAAATCACTTAATGAGAACAAACATACGAATATAGCACAAGACATTTCCACTTTACGAAATAGGTACGTCCAAGTCTTCAAAACTCGCACTCTCGATTCCCAAACCAACTAACCCCAATGGAACCAACACTATTGACACCAATCCAATACTTGATATACCACAAGAAAAGAAACACTCGACGTCAATATCACGACTCATAACTCAACCAACTTCTACCTTAACCTCATATTCCAAGAAAACTTAGTTTCCTAAACCGCTCAAAGTTATAACACCCAAGTATTGAACCCTATTCAATATCAGAGTTCTTATTCTCCTTCAAGATCTAAAACCATTGCTCTGATACCAACTATCACGCCCCGGAAAATACTAAAATCCATAAACATAAAATTTACATAATATACACTTCCAAAATTTAAAATACCGAACCGGGCGCGTGAATTCTACTATAAACCAATACCAACAAACAATACCTCAACGAGATTATAACTCGGAGACTAGAGACAAACGCGGAAGCAAGAATAACTGTTAATAATATAAATTCCCAAAGGACAACAGTATATACATAACCCTGGACAACCACGACCTTTCAACCATATACAAAGAGGCTCTGAAGAGCAACTACCCCAAAGGCGATCAACCTGCTCAGAAGACTCCCGAAACAACGGACCTCAAACGATACCACTTGTTTCCTGGGGGGTTAAGGAAAAACAATTTGAAACAAAAAACGGGGTGAGATAAAATCTCAGTAAGTTACTAAATGCATCTACATGGCATAATATCATGCAAATCAACGATATAACTGAACAAGTAAATCACATAACAACAAATGAGAAAGCTCCCTATCGCCAACTGTCCCATAACAGTTTGAAATAACGACTAACTCATCATGCAGCACATAAGACTGAAATAAACACGTTACAAAGGATACTGAGCCAAGGTTTCACCAAACTGATAGAACAATCGCTGCGCAGCTTCAACCGATCAACAAATCAACAATAGCAGCATAACAGCTGAAGAGAACCCCGGTTAGAACCGACCAATCAATCAATCCACTAATCAAACCATCTTCGTAGTAGCATAATAGCTGAAGAGAAAACCCCCGGTACCGGAACCAATAACAACAAGGGGACGATGACACACAGTCAAAGCCCAAAACCAATAGCTATAATGCTCACAAAGGGGCTAGCTTATCTCATATCCAAGGCCAATCTGGAGGAGGGTAATAAGGGCAAAACAATGGTCGACACCATAATGGACTTGGCCGGTGCCATCACAATATCTCACATCGCCCGACACAACCACAAATACCAGCTGGACTTTCAAATAAATGCCAAGTAATAAATACTAGCTTAGATAAACAACTAGTGATTCCAAAGTAGGGAACCATACCAAATAATCACCATAAAGATCCAACGGTTACTCATGAAGAGATTAACAACAACGATAATAAGAGTTTCTCATGAAGAGCACCACAACGATAAACGGAATTGCTCATAAGGAGCCCAATAACAATGATTATTAAAACACGATGATTCCATGATAAGGGACCATACCAAATACATCCTAAAGATGATACTCACGAGTTACTCATAAAGAGCCCAAATGGTTACCCACATTCATACATTGCAAACATGATCAC
Source organism: Campanula takesimana (assembly GCA_026119855.1). Taxonomy (NCBI): domain Eukaryota; kingdom Viridiplantae; phylum Streptophyta; class Magnoliopsida; order Asterales; family Campanulaceae; genus Campanula; species Campanula takesimana. Next base: position 131,300 of record JAOWBW010001866.1, on the reverse strand, counting down.
AAACGGACCAAACCCAACACTCTCAAACAATACTTAGTCAAATACAATAACACGTTTGTTCACAAAGGAACCATGCCAAACACACCCTAAAGATGATACTCACGAGTTACTCATAAAGAGCACAACCCCAAATGGTCACTCACAAATAGTACAATGACTATTACTAAAATGACCCTAAACGTCTACTCATAAAGAGTACTATGACCGCGAACTCAAACATCTCTTTCCCTGGAATTTCAAATAGGAAATCCGAATAAAAACTCCTTAAGGCTAATCACACCGTAGGTACCCAATCACCATTTCACGTCTTACCTCCGTTCATAGGCGAACCAATTCTTAACACTCAACCGAGCTCAAAAGGTAACACATTTCCATACATGATCACAAACGTACCAATTCAACACTTTGGTGTCCCATAACAACCCTCTAGGTACTATAGGATTTCACTTAAAACTTAGACCAAGTCTTATCCTAAAGTCAATTCGATCAGTAAAATAACTTTCCATTAAAGGATCTCAAGGTATGGAATCTTCAATTATACCATAAATATGATCACAACCACTCAACAAAGTCACTCAATTGGATTTACAAAACTTGTTCACAATGGATCGATACAACTCCTCTTAACCTCAAACACCCAATAAAATCCCGAAGTATAAAACTTATAACTTAACTTAACAACCTATACCATCTTGTAGTACTTGAAGATATCTTCGAAACGATAGTTTACACGCCTAAAACGGAGTCCGGATGAGAAAGTTATGGCCTCCGGAAGATTGAACGTAAAACGGACAATTGCGAAAGAGGAGGGTGCGCGCCCTCCCAAAAAGGGTGCACGCGCCCCCTTTGATAAGAATGCTGGTTTTTGAGTGCACAAGAGGGTGCGTACGCCCTCCCTAAAAGGGAGCGCGCGCCCTCTTGCCCGATTCAGCTTTTTGGCCTTCCTGGTAGCCTAAATCTTAATTTTTCCATCATATACTAACATAACCTCTATTCCAACTTCAAAAACACAACTAAAACCCTTACTTTGCCTCTATAAACACTTCTAAAACCTAACTCTACTAAGAGTTCCAAACACAACAAACCCAGACATCCTTTGACTTCAAAACCAAGTCCAAATACCAAAGTTGCAAATAATCCAAATCAAACCAAAACCAACCCATAATCTAACACTCCTAATAAGTATACTAAGGTACTAGAACAACTTATAAGGATCCCATCCTCGGGGCAAACGATCAAGGTTTGCACGAGGATAAAATGCCCCCGAATCTTCTAGAAAGAAGTCCGAAAGCACTCTTATCCCCAGCGGAGTCGCCACTGTAAGGATCCCATCCTCGGGGCAAATGATCAAGGTTCGCACAAGGACAAAATGCCAAACACGGGAACCGGTCAAATTTAACAGAGTCGCCACATTTTGTTAATTTTAAACCCAACAAAATGACAAAGGTTTGAGTTCAAAAGTTCGGAGGTCAGGTTACAACTTGGGAGGACTTTTTACGTCCTCTCAAGTTGCCTCGGTCAAAGCTGAGTCTCCCTAAGTTAGTTAAAATGTGCATATGTGTGTGTGTATTTAACGGAAAAAATTATGTTATTGATTTTATTTGAGAAACTCGGCTGAAAAGGGGCCTTGAGTGATAAGATAAAGGTCAGAGGGAAAAACAGACAATTTTGCCCTCCTACCTAAAGTAGCCGTACGGCTGGAGGAGGCGATTCTGGGGTTTTACAGTTTGCTCAAGAACAGTCCAGTTCAGAACAGAAACAGGGTATTCTGTCTGAAGCTGGACAAACTGTTTGTAATCCCAGTTTGCAAGAAATCATTTTACAAGTTTTATAACATCATTCCTATGCTAAATGATCATCACTTAGTTCCCCAAAACAAGTATTTGGGTGTGATCATGAGCAATCATAGGAGAAAATCAAGAAAGTTGATGAATGTCCCCTTTGGACCAAAGTTGGTCATTTGGTGAATAAAGATTGGAACTTTATCACCAAGATGACATCTTATGACTTAAAATCCTTCCAAGAGTCAAAATAACACATAAAGATTGAATCTTTATGACCCAAAAGTGGGATTTTGAGGCTAAACCAAAGAGGAAAATGATAGACACTAAGGTTCCACCACCCTCATGATTATCATGGCCAAACAAGCATAACATTTAAATGAATAAGGAATATAAATGACAATCAACAAGTCTATGAGTGTCTAGGTTTAGAACCTCTTCCATACAAGGTATGGAGGGCACCTTTGAACTTCTCATAGCTTGGACAAGATAGTAATGTAATAGATAGATATATAGTGCTTGATAATAGACAAGTCTTGCAAGAAACAAAAGGTGCTTGAAATGGACAAGTCTTTGCATGAATGAAGAATAAATACATGTATAACCAAGATATAAGAAAGAAAATACGAGTAAGATGAAGAGAAAGGAAGGGGGAGGTGGCTTTACCTATGATGGTTAAGTCCAATCTTCCTTTCTTCTCTCCTTTTTGGTTTGTGATCACTCTCACTCTTACTCTATGGTAATTCCATCAGAGTGACCTATCTAATGTGTATTTCTCCCCCCCTTGAAATGATCAGCAAGGGGTTCTATTTATAGGGACTGAGGGTGCCTAAACCAACCGTACGGCTAGGCCCCTCTAGTCCCCAAATCATCTGTACGACTCAGCCTGGCGAGCTTCTGGATTTTTCCAATTTTATACCAGAGTAGTCCTGGAATTTATAGCTTATCCTAGGGACGTCCTGGCCTATTAGCTTATCCCTGAAACGGTGCTAAGGCTACCTCTAAGATAGGTCGGTTTCAGATTGGGGTACTTACAACTGGCAAATTTCCTCTTTTAGAGTTTTCATGCAGAATATCTTAAGAACTTTGTCAATATGTGTATCTTGACTTAAACCAATCAATTTTTTAGATCTATCACGATAGATTCTAATGCCAAGGATATACGCGGATTCTCCCATATCTTTCATTGAGAAAAACTTTCCTAACCACGTCTTTACAGACTGCAGTGCAGGAATGTCATTTCCAATGATCAATATGTCATCAACATATAGTACTAGAAATAATACTATGCTCCCACTAATCTTCTTGTATACACAAGGCTCATCTTCGTTCTTGATGAAGCCAAACTCTTTGACCGATTCATCAAATCGAAGATTCCAACCCCTTGAAGCTTGTTTCAATCCATAAATGGATCTTTGCAACTTGCATACTTTATTAGAATTTTTTGGAATTACAAAACCTTCAGGTTGTGTCATATAAACATCCTCAAGTAAGTTCCCGTTAAGGAACGCTGTTTTTACATCCATTTTCCATATCTCATAGTCAAAATATGCGGCTATGGCAAGTAAAATTCTTATAGACTTGTTCATTGCTACGGGCGAAAAGGTTTCATCATAGTCGATTCCATGAATCTACCTATAGACTTTCGCTACAAGTCTAGCTTTATAAGTATGCACCTTTCCATCCATGTCAGTTTTCTTTTTGAAAACCCACTTGCATCCTATGGTTTTTACACCTTCGGGCGCATCAATCAAGTTCCAAACTTGATTATCATACATGGACTTAATTTCAGATTCCATGGCTCCAAGCCATTTTTCTGAATCAGGAGCGAACATCGCTTCTTGGTAGGAAGTAGGTTCATCATCAACTATGACTTCCACTTCATTGCTATCCGTCATGAGAAATCCATATCTCTCAGGTTCGGAGCGCACCCTACCAGTTCTGCGAAGAGCTTGAGTATTCTGAATAGGCTCCACAACTCCTTGTGAAACTTGTTCAGATCCAACATTTTGTTCCATATTATTTTTAGGTTCTCGAAACTCTTCGAGATTAATTTTACTCCCACTAATTCCTTTAGAGAGAAACTCTTTCTCTAAAAAGGTACCATCTCGTGCAACAAACACTTTGTTGTCCGTGCGGTTGTAAAAATAATAACCCTTAGTTTCCTAAGGGTAACCCACAAAATAACATTTGTCATATTTTGGTGCAAGTTTGTCAGAGATCATTCTCTTAACATAAGCCTCACAACCCCAAATCTTCATGAAAGACAAACTAGGTTTTCTTCCAGTCCACATCTCATATGGATTCTTTTGAACAGATTTAGTTGGAACTCTATTTAGTGTAAGAGCAACAGTTTCTAGTGCATGTCCCCAAAAGGATAAAGGAAGATCAATTTGACTCATCATGGAGCGGACCATATCCAATAAAGTCCTATTTTTCCGCTCGGACACACCATTCCATTGTGGCGTTCCGGGTGGAGTTAATTGTGAAACAATTCCATAATCTTTAAGATGATTGTCAAACTCTTGGCTTAAATATTCTCCACCACGATCGGATCGAAGTGCTTTAATAGTTTTGCCAAGTTTATTTTGTACTTCATTTTGAAATATTCTAAATATCTCAAAGGATTCACTCTTATGTTTCATCAAGTAGATATAGCCATATCTACTAAAATCATAAGTAAAAGTTATGAAGTATTGATATCCTCCCCTAGCACTACTGCTCATTGGTCCACACACATCAGTATGTATGAGTCCCAATAAGTCAATATCCCTTTTCACTACTCTTAGTGAAAGGTGTCTTTGTCATCTTTCCAAGTAAACAGGACTCACAAGTTTCATATGATTCAAAATCATGTGAATCTAAAAGTCCGTCCCCATGGAGTTTAGAGATACGCTTCTCATTAATATGACCAAGACGGAAATGCCACAAATAAGTATGATTTACATCATTAGGTTTGGATTTCTTATTTACATTATAAATATTCTCATTATTCCCACTTTCAACATCAAGAACATAAAGGCCATTAAATGAACATGCAGTACAATAAAGCATCTCATTTAAATAAATAGAAAACTTCTTTTTCTTAATAAGAAAACTATAACCTTCATTATCCAAACAAGAAATTGAAATAATATTTTTACTTAAATCCGGAACGTAATAACAATTGTTCAAAACAAGAATTAATCCGCTAGGTAAAATGACATCATATGTTCCTACGGCTAATGCAGCAACTCTTGCTCCATTCCGCACACGTAGGTCCACTTCGCCATCTTTAAGTATCCTTCTATTCCTTAGTCCCTGCACATTTAAACAAATGTGAGATCCACATCCGGTATCTAATACCCAGGAGCTAGAAGTAGAAAGAAGAACATCTATAACATAGATACATGAAGTTGAGGCAGTCCCACTGCTCTTCTTCTTCTTCATCTCTCCGTTTCCAATGACTAATCTCATTGCAGTGGAAATAGATTGCATCCTTTTGGGAAGCAGGTTTAGCCACATTAGCATTAGCAACAATTGCCTTGCCAATCTTGGGTTTGACAACCTTTGTCTTACCCTTTCCTTTGCCTTTCTGGCCCTTTCCTTCCTTAGACACTATGAGCACGGGAGCGACCTCTTTACCGATTTTCTTTTCCACTGTCTTACGCATCCCATGCAACTCAGACAGGGACTTATCCATTCCATGCATATTAAAGTTCATGACGAACTGATTATAGCTTTTGGGCAATGAATTAAGAATAAAATCTATGGCCAACTCAACATCAATGGAATGGCCAAGCCTCTCTAGGTACTCAAAATGAGCCTTCATCTTCAAAACATGAGGGCCCACAGACTGCCCTTCGCTCATCTTGCATGAGACCAAGGCAGCTATAGTGTCGAACCTCTCTTGCCTTGCTTGTTCTTGAAACATATCTTTCAACGAAGCAGAAAGGTCAAATGCCTCCAAGTGTTCAAGAGTCTTCTGAAGCTCTGGACACATGGCCGTAAGCATAAGACAACCCACCTCACGAGAATCACTTTTGTGTTTCTTGTAGGCGTTTTTCTCATCCTTGGGTGCATTAGAAGCAGGTTCATCTTCAGGAACAGGCTCATCAAGAATATAGAGCTTGTCCTCATGCTTTATAACAATTCTAAGGCTATGGATCCAATCCGTGTAGTTAGCTCCATTTTCTTGAATTTTTTCCTTCTCAAGGATAGATCGCAATGATAAGTTTGTACTTTGAGTCATTATCTACAATTATGCAAACATATATTTAAATATAAGTACCAACTTAGTTTTAAAGATATTACAAATATTAGTATTTCACAAATACTCTTACTAAATTATATAACCTTCATATACATCCAATGTATAATATAATTTAAATGGGCTAAGATCCAACTTTAATTTAATTTCAAGTCCGCTTTGGCGATACTGCTCAAAATCAAATTAATTAGGTAGACAACTCCTTGTCAATCATATTATATATGACTCTTAGATCTTTTATGAGATTTTAGACATCATATGTCTAACATGTTTTAATCTCATCTGTGCCTTAGGCCCAAAACTTTTTCTTTTGATAGCCTAATTAAGTCAAACCATTTTAAACGTATAGGAATCACTCTTTCCTCATCTTTCTCATAGATGAATAGAATTAATTCACCTCGCTTTGGCAGAGCCCACATAAAACTATCCATGTACTCACAAGTGTTTTAATCATGGATTGGCACAAAACTTAAATTTTAATGAAGGTTCACAACATATAGCATATAACACATTTATGATCACATAAGATAAACATGTTATACTTCAAGTTTAGTCTTTAAATTAATCTCCATTAATTTAAGCATGATATTATGTGTCATTAGTTCCTCTATAATTATGAGGATGAGACTCTTCAAACTTTGGTCATCAACTCCAAATCAAGACAACAATATGTGCGGCCGAACTAAGCCATAAGGCAACCACAATTCCGCACTAATTCAAAAAACCAAGAAAGTAGTCCATATGGCCGAAACTAAGCAATAAATGGTCTCGATGAACGTAGGCCAATTGCATCCACAATTCTACATAGATCTCCAGTCATTGAATCAAGAACTTTGTTTCTTAATTTTAGCAATTATGAACTCTTCATAATTCTAACTTCGTTTTATCTTTGAATCTTTGATAACGATCAAGTTTGGGAAACACAGTCTCGATGAACGTAGGCTAGCCATCCAAACCTTGATCAAATCTCAGAATCACAAGATCAAAACAAATAGGAATGATCAAACGACAAATCCACACCACGACCAAACAAATCCCACACCAGACCCGGGGGTCCGGTCGGGTCCTTTGATTGGTCCGGTCGAACCTTCTGGAAAATCAGTTCAGATTTTTTATTCACCCCAAACCACAGCCATGCACCCACTCCAGACCCGTAGGTCCGGCGGGGTCTTGTACTGGGTCCGGTCGGACCTTCTGGAAAATCTGATCAGTTTTTCAAGTTTCGAAAATTTGTCTCAAAATTGTTTTTCCCCGATTCGATTAGGATTTGGTGTTCTTAATGATCCAATCATCATGAACATCAGAACCTTGAATGAACAATTCATTCATGAATCTCTTAGATTGTCAAAACTTTGATCAAATCAAAAATTGATGATCCAAACAATTTTAAATCCAACATAATTTTATTGCGATTAAATAGTACGATTAAAGTTTATAAAATAGTAAACCACATAATGCACATAACCACATAAACATCATAATCCAATATTCAAATCATGCTAAGCACATAAACAATTTATACACATAGAAAATGATTATGTATTGAAATAATCAACATGAACGGGGCTCTGATACCACTGTTGGGTTTCGTAGTAACATGCGCAGCGGAATATAGCATTTAAAATTTAATGAAACCCAAAGCCTATAGATCCATTCATATGATTATAGCAAATACATCTACAATGAATACAAGAATACTAACCCTTGAAGCGTGTATTTAACAACCTTGAATTCGGTGGAGCTTTTCGAAATTGATCACGAACAATCACGAACAAGATCACGAACTTGTAGATGATAATCATCACCCTCTAACGATATCCACACCACGAACGAATATCAAGAATCACTTGATCTTGGTTGCTAAACCACAAAGAACTATATGGAATAATATATGTGTTCTTGTTCTTCACTATGGAGATCTTAGAATAAGAATAAATTATCTCAAACTCTTTGGAGGCTTTTACAATTGTATTAGTCTGATTAGGGCTGTTAGAGCTCGTTTTTATACTCATTAGACCTATTATAAATAGGTAACAAGTGTCCAATCCCGAGACAATACGGACTTAGGAAATCCCCAGCTGAAACCGACTGGTCCGGTCGGGTCCTTTCGTTGGTCCGCCCGGATCACCTGGAGGTCCGACCGGGTCCTTTACCTGGTCCGGCCAGACCTTCCTCTTTTCCAGCTTTGTCCCTCTAACTCCTAATATTCTTCAAAGGCCCTTCGAACCTTAATTCCATTTAAGTCCTTTATAAGATTCGTTCTAATGTGTGTAACCCTTTAGGATTATACTAAGTTGGCAATGGGTATCACCCCATAAGATATGATTAGGTTCTAGCAAACCGTTATACCTACCCAATTAGTATAACTATATAAGTTCGTATCCTTTATAGAACATATTACAATCTCTTTGTTCTCGATGTCTATTGAACGTAAGCCATGGCTTACATTGTTCAATGCTTTCTCGATCCCGAATGTATTGATACATCAAATCCTATTTGAGCACGGTCATGCATTTCATCAATACCATTCATCGAGTGGCCAAAGCTTGACATCTCTCTTGATGAGGAACAAGTCCTTTCTTGGCTTATTACTCTTCCCTACATGATTCCGATTATGCCAATCATATTCTTTATAACTACCCGGTTAGGGGTAACGTTTGAATATGTCAAACATAATGTTCATTAAGTGGAAGACTGTAATAACCTTAAGTCTAAAGATTCCCCTAATATAACTTTATTAGACTTAATTATGACATTGTGACCATGACATAAATCTCATTAGGGTCAGTCCAGTATTTGGTCTTCAAAAAATACCCATAAGTTTAATTGTATCCCATACACCATAATCATCAAATGATTATCTATTAAACTTATACTAACAATTAATACATAATTATCAAGGACGAGGATTATTATAATAAACATGTAAAGGATATAATAATCAACATTCAATATCTTTATTAAAACATAATCAATAGATAACATTAATCGTTCTCATAACGTGCCTAGATCATACAACACCAACATCCTTCCCTTTAGCTTTCCCAAATTGCTTCGTTGGGTAGACATAATGGAATATTTGTCTCTTGACTTTTTCCTGTCCTTTACTCATTGAGTTAGAATGTTTTTCCTTGGGAATTTCATGAGTTTGCAGAGTTGTAAATTCACTGTCTCTTTCAGCACAAACATCACACTTAAAGTTGTCACTAGTTGATGATGTGAATCCCAAGCCACTTTTATCACCACTGGCTTTTTGGGACTCAAAGATACCGTCCATAGTGACACAATAATTGGACCACTCATTTGTAATATTTTTAAGATCAGTAATTTTAAATGACCAATTCATCGTTTTGAACTTTAAGAAGTAAGTTTTGTTCCGTTAGATAAGTGTTTTTAACAGTAAGAGGAGTCATGCTCTTTATCTTCTCCTTAAGGAGGGTGAGTTCAGATTTTAATAGAGATTTCTCGATCTTAAGCTGGGAAATTTCATCACATGATAGTGCTAAAGCTTCCTTCATATCACTAAAACGACTGATTACCTTTTCAGCCTCTTTGAATAACTTTTTTTGCTTTACAATGTCCTCATCATGATTGATTGTAGGAATAGGTACAACTTGAGGTCTAATATATTCACTCTTTCTGAGTTTGCTTCTAGCACTCAGATCACATCTAGAAAATAACAATCCACCATCACTTTGAGCCGGAGTGAGAAATCCTTGTTCAACGAGCTCGCTGATGGTTGGTCCTTTCTTCTTTTTCACCTCTTGAAAACCTGCAGATTTCTTGACAGGTTTATTCAAGGTCTTCATATCAGGAACATCCTTTGAGTAGTCATCATCGGAGTTATAAACATCATCTTCATCATTTGCCACCAAGCACACGAGTCCATCATCGGAATCTTCATCGCTCTTTTCTGAGTCTGTTTCAATCCACCTGTTCTGCTCATTTGATGGAGATTCTTCTTCAGCAACCATTTCTTTGTGACGATTGAATTTAGGAGTGTGGCTGCTCTTTTTCTGCATGTACTTGAACTTGGGAATTGGGCAGCTCGATGCAAAATGTCCTGGTTTCCTGCAATTAAAACAAACAAGATCTTCTTTTCTTTTTGAATCATTGCTCCTTGTAAACTTTGGAGGAGATCTGCTGGTAGATCCTTGAGCTTTGTTAAATGAGTCAGGTTTTGAAAATTTTCTGAACTTCTGGAATCTCTTCACAAATAAAGCAAAGTCTTCATCATCCATGTCCAATAGCTCAGAGGTAGAAATTTTGGAATCAGAACTTTTCTCAACCGGCACAGGCGCTTCCTCTTTATGCGCCACCATTGCTATGGATTTTGACTTTCCTTCAGTTTCACTGATGCGCTGAAGTTTGAGCTCATAAACCTTGAGATTAGCATAAAGGTTCCTTAGAGTCCAATCATCCAAAGTTCTAGCGTCTTCAAGGGCGCTAGATTTATGGAGATATCTTGATCTAAAAGCAGCAAGGAAATTATTCAATTCCTTGTTTGAGAATTTCTTTCCAAGTGAAATACATAGATCGATAATTTCACAATATCGTTCATAAGTCTGTCTAAGAGTTTCACCGGGGAGTTGAGAGAAATTGTTCAATCTCTTTTGCACTTCGTATCTCTTGTTCTCCTTGCAAACAGTGTCTCCTTCTATATACTCTTCAAAAGCATCCCATAATTCATTCGCGGTAGCACAATGCATGACTTGTTCTTTCATAGCCGCGCTTAGAGTGCTGAGGAAATGTTTCTTGCTTTCCCATCATTTGCAACTCTTCTTATTTCTTCTTCAGACCATTCTTCCTTTGGTTTCTTAACTGTTGGTTGAGCAGCGTTGGTGCGCGGATTTGGATTCGCTTTCATTGGGATGTAAGGTCCATAAACCATGGTGTCATGAAGCCTTTCATCGATTGAAGTGAGATGGGTCACGATGCTGAATTTCCAAACGTCGAAATGATCATCATCAAAGATTGGAACATGTGCGTAGTTAGCAGTTGCCGAAGGTTTTGAGTTTGCCATATCGAATCGGAACCCAAGCTGTTAAGCATGAAAAACAAAAATGTTTTATATAGGTGTTTGCTCTGATACCACTTGTTGGTCCCAAAGGGTATGAAAAATAGCTAGAGGGGGGTGAATAGCTATTTTGAAATTCTTTTCGAACCCTTAATAAACTCAATTGCAAATGCGCACATTATCAAATAAGCGTTATGAAATGCGCCTAAGTGAGTGAGTGAAATGCACAGCGGAATTTATTTAAGTAAATAGGCGCAAGGAGTGATAAAGGGCGCACACACACTCTAAATATTTTGGCTCAAAGTAAGTGAAAGATGGAACTAAGGCAAATGATATAACTAACACAACAAAATTCAATCCAATCAATCTACAATGAATACATAAGCAAATAGTGAGATAAGATAATAACTTGAAAGTAAATGACAAGAAATTAATACGCGCTATTTGGAGAGGTTCGATCGGGAAATGATCTACGTCCTCTACCAAGATGGTTAGTCTTGGATTTCTAATGGAGATCTTATATTATGAGTTAGTGTTACAAATTACAATGTTTAAGCTTTACACTAACTCAAGATCTAATATTCTATGAAAAAACAAATCCTAGACAAAATCGGTGTATCTCTTAAAGAAAGATCTAAGTGATCAAACTTAAAGAGGTGTGTGTGTTTTCTTAGTTTTAAGGCTCTTTAGATCTATGAGATTTAGAGCACAATAAAACTAAAGTGTTTTTGCTTGAGGATTTGGGCTAAATATGAAGGTATGAAGATGTTCTTGAGGAATCTAGGAATTCAAAGGGAAATCTTCAAATCTTCAACAAATGCTTGAGAGAGAAATTCTGAAATGCTTAGCAACTTCAAATGGTTAAAGTTATGGGGTATTTATAGTAGAGCCCCAAAAACTAGCCATTGGAAATCCCTTGGGATAAGGTTAAAGGACAGATGTGCTGGAGCTCATTGAGTCATGCACGTGTCCTTTTATAGCCGTTAGACACATAACATAAATATGACCGTTGTGGACAGGTATCCTCAAATCTAGGTGCACACGTATTATTTATCCACCGTTGGATCTTTGGCATAGTTTGAATATCTTCAAGTCTTCATGTCTTTAATAAATCATCAAGTGTTGAGTTAACATTAATAGAGGCGCGTAGAGCCTTTGGGGCGCATGAACAAGGCTAGGCGCATAACCATATGCACGCGCTGAAAAGGCGCATGGCGCAAGTCTGAAGGGCGCATAGGCGCGTGGCTCAAACTCAACATTGTGAATTTCTTGAATCTTGACATTCTTGGCCCTATTCCTAAGCCTAGTCTATTCAAATGGACTACCTAAAAAATGAAGTATAAATACTTCTTACATATGGGTCTAAAGTCCATGAAATAAAACTTAGGTGATGGATCAATCAAATCTAATCAATCCTATATATTGAAAACTGAGATATATGTGGGCATACCCAACATCATATCCTATTTAAAGTCACTAGATCGTGGTCAAGGATATCCTTATGTACTTGAGAAGAACTAAGGATGCATTATTGATGGTTGTTGACATGGGAGATGATCTAGTAAAAGGTTATATAGACGCATGATTCCACATCGACAAGGTTAATTAAATACCGCAATATGGACATATGTTTAAAGTAAGTGTTATTAGTTAGAATAGTTCCAAGCAAATACACTATAAATTATTCTACGAATAAAATTGAGTATTTAGTTACAAGAGTTGTAACTAAGGGAGTTGTTTGAATATAGATGTTATTAGTAAAACTAGAAATAGTTTCTAGTACTACTAATCCTATGGACCTTTATTGTGAAATAATGGTTATTGCACAAGTTAAGGTGCCAAAGGCTCATCCATAATCCAAACACACACTCAGACGTTTTCATCTCTACGAGAAATCGTTGATATGGGAAATGTCAAAATATGCAAAATACTTTATGATGATAACAAGGATAATCTTCCTACATAATATTCTCCACACACTATAATGATGGTCATAAGTTAAGATCAATGGTATTGGATACGCATTGATTGGGCCTTGTTCAAGTTGGAGATTGTTGGAGATTATGCCCTAGGCCCTTGAGAAAGGCCTTGTGTTACATCATATTATCATTTGTTATGGAGATAACAAACCTGAATTATTATATGTTTTACATGTTTATTATATTAATCTCCATCCCTAGTACTTATGAAGAACTAGTATAAGTCTAATTGAGGATCATATGATGATCATGTGTATATGATACAAATTAAGCTTATGGGTACTTGTTAGTGAACACGTACTGGACATGACCCGCTATGAGATTTATGTCATGGTCAGATGTCATAATTAAATCTCAATAGTTATATCATTTATCCTTAGACCTGAGATTATCATACTCTTCCACATGATGAACATTATGTTTGATGTACTCAAAGGCTACCCCTAACCGGGTGGTTATAAAGGCTACGATTGGCATAATCAGATTCATGTAGGGAAGAATGATAAGTCAAGATGGGATTTGTCCCTCTCTCAAGAGAGATATCTGCTTGGCCTCTCGATGAGTGAGATTGATGATAGTGTATGGCCATACCCAAATGAATTGAAGTGTTCAATGTCATTTTCTCATATCAATCTACTCGGGATAGAGAAATCATTGAACAAGATAAGTTGACGTTGACCATGACTTATGTTCAATATGATATCGCGTGACAAAAAGATTGTGATATGTTCTATAAGGATAACGAACGTCGTTAAGTTATATTAATTGGGTAGTCATGATGGCTTGCTAGAGTCCGCTCATGACTTATGAGTTTGACCTTGGTTGGACTCATTACCAACTTAATATAATCCTATGGGGTCACACAAAAAACAACTAATTGATCAAAAGGCTAAAATTGGAAAAGCTGAAAATCTGGCAGTTCGGCCCAATTGGCACGACCATGCTGTATTGTGCGCACGACCATGCCAAATGGTGCAACAGTACCAGATTGAAAGCTTGCCCGTGCCATTATTTCGCCAAGGGAATCTGGGTCGACACAAGTGGCACGGCCGTGCCACTTTGTGAGCACGACCGTGCCAGAGTCCCTGGAGCAGTTTTTGGCCAGTTTAATTAGGTGATCGGATTTAGGTCTTCTAGGTCATTAAGGGTTAATTACTAGGGACCATAAATACATCTTTTCTCCAGCCATTAAACTAATGCAACCTAGTATGTTTGAGAAACATAATTCTTGATCCAAAATTGAGAATCAAAGATCAATAATACAAAATTCATATAGCCTTTGAAGATTAGAAAAGTGTTTTCTAATGGGTCTAGCAATCTAGATCTAGAATGGTTCTAGATATTCGTTCGCGTGTGGATACACGTAGAGGATGCTTGTTTTAGCATCTCAAGTTAGTGTTCATGTGATCGTGATCCGATGAACTTGAAGAACGAGGAGATCAAATCTAAAGCTTGAAGACTTGAAGATTTGAAGATCCGAAAAATTTAAACGCCCTACAACGGTTAGTATTCTAAATTCATCTTGCTATTAATTTATCATCATGAATGGATCTTGGGGCTTAGGGTTTTGTTAATTTCATATTGCTTTATTCCGCTGCGCAAGGTGCATCAAAACCCAACACTCAGGTCTAACGATTCAATGATATAACTATTTAGACGTTTAATTATGACATCATGACCATGACATAAACCTCATAGTTGGGTCATGTCCAGTATGTGTTCACCAACACACACCCATAAGTTTAACTTGTATCCCATACACATGATCATCACATGATCATTTAATTAAACTCATACTAGTTCTTCATAAGTACTAGGGACATAGATTATTATAACAAAATATGTAACAACAATATAAAAAATCCAAGACTGACCATCTTAGTAAATGACGTAGATCTTTTAATAGATCGAACATTTCCAAATCATTGTGTCGTTTACTTACTGCACTTTACTTTCTGCAAATTTACTTTCAGCAATTGTTCTTATTATTCATATTAATCTTGTTTGTCGTTTAGTGTTTTGATCTTTATAGCTATTCAAATATTGTGAATTGTGTTTGTTGATTGCCTATTGCCTTAGTTACCATCTCTGACTACTTATCTATTTACCAAAATTCTCAGACACATAACTTTCATTTCGACCTACCTAGTCAGTACCTCTGCCTACCTCATAGGCTACCACACTATTGCTTACCGCACTATTGCCTACCGCAAAACTTCCTACCTTGCTGTTTGACCTCAAAACCAACTCTAACTTGTTTTTATTGAAAACCTCCGCTGTGCATTTTACTATTGAACTAGTGGTTTTTACTTGACCGAAAAATTCAAGAAGTAAGCATAAGGTTGAATTTTGAAAAGGGTTGAAAGTTTTAAGTAGGCTATTCACCCCCCCCCCCCACTCTAGCCTCCTTTTCATACCCTTGTTGTGTCTTTGGGACCAACACTCAAGTTGAACACTCGAATAATGGTAGTCTAGTGAATTAGTATACTATTAATATTAAATGTATAGTGAGAGTACTAAGGTACTTGTGATACCATTCTGATCATGGATGACACTATACTTGACATATATCAATTATTTAAGAATATAGTGATGCTACTTGGATATACGAAATCAAAGACTCAGGTTGGTAAGTGGATTCGTATTCTTATTAGTAGGAGCAACTATATCATGGAAATGTTCTAAACAAATAAGTTATAAATAGATTAATAGCAGAATCTAAGTTTATAGCTTTAGATAAATATGGTGAGAAAGCTGAGAGGCTATGCCAATTTATAGAAGATATTCCAAGGGATAAAACTTGTGCTAACAATTGTTTGTATTGCTAGAAGTCAATCGGTGATTGATTGAACAAAAAACACTATGTATAATGGTAGGTCTTGACACATATGTCAGAGACGTAACACCATTAGAAAACTACTCTTAACTAATATGACTATTTTTAATAGTGTAATTATATTGCTAGAAGTCAATTTCTCTAACATTATAACCTTCTCTAGAAATAGACTATTTTTAATAGTGTAATTATATTCGGTGTGTGACATTAGTATTTTTATTTTATTTCTTGAGGAAGGGGGATCTAACTCTTGACTTCTGTATAGAATGCAAAGACTTATGATTTGTGAGATAAAACTCATTAGTAAAATTAATTTTATTACAAATAAATATTTTTAGTTATATTATTATAATTTATTTGAATAAAATTGTGTCCAACAAAATGCTTGCATATTAATATTAGGCTGATGATATTTGTTTAATTTCACTTATCAAATTTCAAAATACAAGTAATACAATAATGAATTGTCATTATATCAATAAAATTATTATTATTAGATTTTATTAATACTATTTGATTTCGTTTCCCTTATTTGTTAATGATTTTTTGTCGTGCGTTAATTAGTCTTAAGGAGAGTGTGCTACACACGACTCGGATACAAGAGATCAAAGAAGGTTATATTGTTTCTTTTCATTCTTTCAATTTGTAATTGTAATTTTACTTATATTATAATCGTTTTCCTTTCTATTTGTAAGATTTTATCCAACAAAAAGGCTAAAAAAAGATAGAAATGGAGCACGCATCCAACACTCTTAATAGATAAGATAACTATGCAATTTGCTGAAGGTTTCACCAGTTAAGCATCTCCAACAGCAGCTACTAATGATTGGATTGGCCCATTAGATCTGAATTGATTTTATTCAGTTGCATTTTAGAATCCCAAATTGATGAGATACGAGTTGGTTTGAAATACATTATCCAAATTTTAATGAAATAAATTATTATATATTTTTCAATTAAAAATAAATTAAACATAAAATCCAACTAAGATCCAATTCAACCCATTCTGCCATGTGGATTTATGAGTAGAATTCCACGTGGCTCGCTCAGGAAATAGAATATGACTGACTCTCTTATATAATATTAATAGATTTTTTCAAGCATTCATTTTGTAAGATTTATTACTGTTTCAATAATGTAGATAAGCTTTTCGCTTCCCAATTACATTCATTTTAGTTTCAATCTTTTAAATTCATAGTAGTGGTACGTGCATCGCACGGGTGTAATACTAGTTATATTTCTAAAATGCCACTGCACATTTCAAAAACATGATTTTTTTTCATATATATATATGGTAGGTGCTCAAATGAGAACCTAAATATCGTGAGCACCGTGAGAACTTAATGTATCCAATGAGGTATCCAAGTGCACATTTGATACATTAGTTTTACCTAATGTATCCAAGTACTGTATCCAATGATGTATCCAAGTCAAGTAATATATCCAATGATGTATCTAAGTGAACCATTGGATACATTAGTTTTTTACCTAATGTATCCAAGTTCTCACGATATTTAGGTTCTCACAGGAGCACGATCATATATATATATATATATATATATATATATATATATATATATATATATATAGCCAAAATCTTGCGTAAAACGCGTTTTTACAAGATGCTTAGGAAAAACGTGTTTTTAAAAAACGCGCGGTGGTATTTTTATAAATAGTCGGAACTTCTCGAACGATTCTGGATATCAAGATAAAGCCTTCTGGATATGAGTTTGATATCCAGAACCTTTGAAAGTGATACCCAGAAGGCATCTGGATATCAATATAAAGCCTTCTTAATATCAATATAAAGCCTTCTAGATATGAAATTGATATCCAGAACCTTAGAAAGTGATAGCCAGAAGGTTTTTTCTGAAATTTTTTTAGAGTAACAGAAGTGTAATGGATAGCCAGTGACAATGTTTAGGATGACCAGATTATGTGTTACGAATGTCCAGTGAGGGTGCTAATGAGCGCCAGATAATTTTGAAAATCACGTTTTTCTTAACCACTAGGAAAAACGCGTTTTACAAGAGACTAACTCATATATATATATATATATATATATATATATATATATATATATATATATATATATATATATTCACTTGAGACTCCCCAAAATGATAATATTTTTATAACTTTATATTCACTATACCCACTACTCATTCTCTCTCTTCATTTTCCACGACACAATTCATTCAACTATTCTACTATTAACCCAACTCATTCTCTCTCTTCATTTTCTACCACAAATTTTCTCTATTTTATTATTTTTCCTTAGTTATTGTACTCACCTCTTACTCAGGTGAGGTGAGACGGAGGGAGTACTCCCTCTGTCCCAGCTCACTTGACACTTTTTGACTAAACTGATCAATTTAAGGTCGGTTTGACCAACACTTTATAGAAATATTTATGATCCGAATAAAAATAAAAAAAAAATGTAAAAATGACCACCATTAAAAATCCACTCAATAACAATTTTGTAATTTTTGTTTTGAATATAAATATTTCTATAAACTGTTGGTCAAAACGATCCTAAGTTGACCAGTTTTGATGTGTCAATGAGCTGGGATGGAGAGAGTATTTTATTGGTTTATTTTTTATTTTTAAGGAAACTGTTTGGGCTGAAATTTTTATCTTCGTTTTCATCTGAATGTCTCAACTTGGCACAACATCTTGATTCTTCAAGTTTGTCACCATACAGACTTACAGGTATATCACTAAACACGTATTATTTAATCACATCTCTCATCCTATTTTTTAGGGAAACGATCACACGGATTGCAGAACACAACGTGACCTAATTGGAGACATAGTCAAACAAAGAAGGCCTCCTTATCATCACAAACGGCTGAAGATAAATCCATAACTAACTTCCCAAGAATGGTGGCTCTACCACTTAGTTTACGATCTCTCATTTTAGTATAAATAGGGACACTAAAATTGTAATGCACACACGCACACTCCATTACTGATTTATTTACTTCTTGTTCTTGATTATCACATTGTTCATCACCATTATTAATAAAATTCCATCTTTGAGGTTTTATGCCGATGAACAAGTTGTTCAAGGGCTTTCCTCATTAATTATCGTGACTTTTCTTTCTTGAATCTTATACAATTTCATTCCATTGTACCCAATTTCATTTCTTAAAGTTAGATTACAAATTTGACCAAACATTTGGCGCCGTCTGTGGGAACTTTGGTCTTATAATTGTTCAAAGAAATTCAAGATGTCAACCGCAATATCTTCAGCAATAACTTCCGTTGGCACGAGATCTACAGTGGAGATGATCCATATCTCATCTGTAGTGGTATCTTCAACTCAGAACATTGGTGGTGTCTCAAGACCAATTCAGATTCAAGATGGATCATCCAGTACCCGTAATCAGGAGATCCCTATCGACATCGCTTCCACTTAACCTCCATGCTGCGTGAAGTGAGGAACCAGATCCAAGTTTCAGAATGATACCTCCACCATGCTGATGAATCAAGTCTCCATGTTGCATCGTGAGTGACTTCTCTTCAAGGTGGTACATCGGCAGTGCAACGACCAGCTTGCCTAGCATTTTCCAGTCTGTTGCTCCAAATGCGCCTTATGACCCATTTTCTCCTTACCAACCTAGAAGACTTGCTTTTGGAAGTGAGGCATCAGGATCATCGGGGTTTGGTGGACTTACACCAGCTGCTAGCTTGACCATAGCACAGTTGTTAATCCTGAAGTTGTTCCAACAACATTTGTAATCCCAACATCAATGGCAGAAGGGAGTCTTAA
>JAOWBW010001866.1:39071-111563 GCA_026119855.1 Campanula takesimana | reverse complement strand
TGCCGGAGTACTTATCTAAGTTGGAAGCTTCAGATTAGGATTAGGTGGTGAGTCCCTGATCCATTCGGCGAACGGACGCATTGCATCATATATTTTCTAGGCCATCTTCGTCCTTGATTCATCTCCACGTTATCAATTCTCTCTTGGAGATCTAACAATACACGAGCATCTAGGCCTCTAAACTATGGTAAGATCTCATTTGTCTATCCGTACCTCAGTTTTGCCTCTCTTGGTCATCTCGACCTTGGTTCCTATGCTCATCTCGGCTTACTCCAGCAATATGGATTCCAAACGGGGGAGGTCGCCTAGGAGGAGGCGGTGTATGCCTTGGGGGAGTTTCTCGAGGATCATCCCTTGGCCGCCTTGTGCCGAGTATTCTTGCTTCAGGAGACTCAGCCTCTTGTTCTCTATTTCGATTGATACGGTTCCTCAAGTCTTCACCATCTCGGCTGTTGGTCCCAGAAGGGCAACAAGGGTATGAAAATTGCTAGAGGGGGGGTGAATAGCGATTTAAAATTATTTTCAAACCCTTTTGCAAAGCAATAGCAAATGCGCACAGCTCTATTTTGGCTAAGTATAGCGCGCAATGAGAGTGTGAAATGCACAGAGGAAATTTAAAGCAATCACTTATGCGCAGGGAGATGCGCAGAAGTGTAAAACGAACGCGCTATGTTTTGGCTAAAGAGTGGCGCAAAATGGTACTTAGGCAGAAGCAAACAAACACAATGCAAACGATGTAAAACAATCTACAAAGATCAAACAAAGCAATATATTAGAAAAGGTTGAAAGTAATATGCAAAGCAGAATATAAAGACAAGCTATTTGGAGAGGTTCGATCAATGAAAGATCTACGTCCTCTACCAAGATGGTTAGTCTTGGATTTCTAATGGAGATCTTATTATATGAGAGAGTTACAAGTTACAACAATGTAGAACAAACTAACTCAAAGATCTATAATCTATGAAGAACAAATCCTAGACTAAACCGGTGTATCTCTAGAAGTATGATCGAAATAATCAAAGCTTCAAGAGGTGTGTGTGTGTGTTCAGAAATTCTGGGCTCTATGAATCTATGAGATGAAGAGCACGAAGAATTCTGGGTGTTGCAAGGCTTATTGGATCTGGGCTTGGTTGAGTATGAAGGTATGAAGGTTGATCTTGAGAATTCTGGAAATATGCAAGCAATCTTCAAATCTTCAAAGTTTCTCTTTGGAAGCAATAACTCAAGCAGCTTGGAAATGAGGATGAGCAAGGCTATTTATAGTGGAGCTTCAAAAACTAGCCGTTGGAGCTTTAAGCAAGGTTGATGCGCTGTCACAATCTGATTGGCGCGCAGCTGTTCTTTATAGCCGTTGGAGACAGAGCAAGTGGATAAGCTTCAAACTTCTTCTAGAAGGATGACAGCTGTCTTCATTTTGAATTTCAAACATGAGGCGCGTCTCCATCTACATGTATGCTGAGTGTGTTTGATTTGTCGTAAGTACACATCAGCACTTTGGATCATTTCAAAAAGCGTAGCTTGTTATGACGCTTTCCAAGCTTCTAAAAGGTGAGGTCAGGAAATGAGAGAATTGACTAAGGCAAGTATGCACGCGCATGGAAGTCATAAGCATTGAGTGCGCATAAGATGTGCTGCGCATGAGAGTCATGCGCATCCTTTAGTCATTTTCACATGAGACCTCAAATCCAAAGTTAAGAGAACTGTTGAAGTATTAAGGACCAGGACAGAAGGACTTGCGCATGGGAGTCATGCGCAAGTGATGGATGCGCAGATGATGATTTGCGCATGGTCTTTTTGCTTGCTCCTTGGTCTTCTTCAAATCTTGAAATTAAGCACAAGCGCTTTCCAAGCTTCAAGAATATGAGGTTGTTGAAAGATAAGCATAAGGACCAAGTTAATCTGCTCTGCTCATAGAAGTCATGCGTATAGAGAATGTGCAGACGTTCTGCTCATGAAAACTAAGCAAGTGTTGTTCTCCACATGAAAGCGAGCAGATAATGTTCTGCGCATGGAAATGAGCAAATGTTCACGGCACATGAAGATGAGCAGATGATGCTCTGCGCTGCGCATGGAATGCTCTGCTCTGCGCTTGGAATGCTCTGCGCTGCGCATGGAATGCTCTGCGCTGCGCTTCGAATGCTCTGCGCTGCGCTTCGAATGCTCTGCGCTGCGCATGGAATGCTCTGCGCTGCGCTTCGAATGCTCTGCGCTGCGCATGGAATGCTCTGCGCTGCGCATGGAATGTTTCGCGCTGCACATGGAATGCTCTGCGCATTATACTTGGTCTTCAGTAATTGAAACCTCAATTCTATAAAATTGGACTTAGCTAAAAATAGAAGTTATAAAACTTCTTACATAGGATCCTAAAGTCCATAAAATACTTAGGTGATGGCATCAATCAATTCTAACATAATTGGAAGGGTTAAGAAATAAGCATACCCAACAATATCCCCCTAAATGATTGATGCCATTAGCTACTATAACAAAGGCAATTCATTGTACTTGATAATAACATGTCCATAAAAATGTGAATGATAAATCATGCCTCAAGTCAATGCACACACTAGCCAATGTTATAAATTTCTAGTCTAACCAAAAGATATAACTTACAATATGGGAAAGACAGAAATATCATTCAGTGCATACAGATAATATGAGTTTAGGATTGGTATGTGTTTAAACTGAATGTTTAAAAACATCATGCACAGAAAATATGAGCAGTTAAGTATATGCGCATGAAGTATGAAATAATGCGTTCATTGTTCCACAAACAAAAAGTTTGAATTGAACAAGGTTTTGGGAAAAGCAATGATGCATTATAAGTTTAGAGTTCACCTTTGAGAGAGCTCTGCGCACTTCATCTTGTAGCTTCCCAAATTGCTTTGCGCAGAGCTTCAATTATTTGAAGCGGGAGCATCAAATCGGAACTTTTTGCCTTTGATAGATTACTCTCCCCCTTAATCTCTCCCCCTTAATACCTTTGTTCTCTCCCTATTTTCCTTTGTTATATAACTCTCCCCCTTAATGGCACAATCAATGCCTTATAGCGTACTGGCCTGCGCATCGAGTCTAGCATTCTGCGCATCCAGTTGCTCTTGAATCTTTGCCTGCACAGTGACCACTTGAGGGATCTAAGGGAGCAGACACCGGAAGAATGATATACTGAGGTCCACGGGGTATGCGCGTGAGATTCATGCGCATCAATATAATGTGCAGAGTTTCTTTGAAAACTCATAAATATTTTGCCTTGTGCGCAACATCTTGTGCGCTTCATATGCGCAGGCGCATGAGGCATTTCCTATCTTAGAGAATTATCAAGTAAACACAAGATCATTTGTATTGACAAATCATATGGACAATTAGCTAAGTTCAAACATACCCATTTCTCCTCTTAGATAAGCAAATCTCTTGGAATCAAGAGCCTTTGTCAAAATATCAGCAATTTGATAGTCTGTGCCCACGTGCTCTAAGTGAATATTTCCTTTTTCCACGTGGTCCTTGAGAAAATGATATTTGATGTCGATGTGCTTTGTCTTTAAATGCATGACAGGATTGTTGGAGACTGCTATGGTGGACATATTATCGCAGAAAATTGGGCAATTTCCTTCATTAATTCCATAGTCCACTAATTGTTGCTTCATCCATAGGATTTGGCAGCAGCAGCTCCCAGCAGCAATGTATTCAGCTTCTGTAGTAGAGATGGACACAGCATCTTGTTTCTTGCTTGCCCACGCAACAAGTCGATTTCCAAGGAAAAGACAAGTGCCACTTGTGCTCTTCCTGTCAATAGTGCATGCTGCGTAGTCTGCGTCTGAATAACATAACAAATCGAAATTCGAATCTTTGGTGTACCAAAGTCCAAGGTTAGCAGTTCCAGAAAGATATCTAATAATGCGTTTAACAGCAGTTAAGTGAGCTTCTCTAGGGTCCGCTTGATAGCGCGCACAGACACAAACACTAAACATAATATCTGGCCTACTAGCAGTAAGATAAAGGAGAGAGCCAATCATACCTCGATATAAAGTTTGATCAACTTTCTTACCTTTTAAGTCTTTGTCAAGTTTATTGCCCGTGGCCATTGGAGTGTCGTATGCTTTAGCATTCTCAAGTCCAAATTTCTTGATTAAGTCCCTTGTGTACTTGGCTTGATTTATGAAGATGCCATCATTCAATTGCTTGATTTGAAGCCCGAGGAAGAATGTGAGTTCTCCTATCATGCTCATCTCAAACTTGCTTTTCATGAGCTTCTCAAAGCGCTTACAAAGTAACTCATTAGTAGAACCAAATATAATATCATCGACATAAATTTGAACAAGAAAAGAATGATCATTATACTTAGCAATAAAAAGAGTGTATCGATTTTACCGGGCTTGAAGCCTTTCTCTAGCAGGAATTTTGATAGCGTATCGTACCATGCTCTTGGAGCTTGCTTAAGTCCATACAAAGCTTTTTGAAGTTTGAAGACATGATTTGGAAATCTGCTATCTTCAAATCCAGGTGGTTGTGCTACGTAGACCGTCTCTTGGATTTCACCGTTGAGAAATGCGCTCTTCACATCCATTTGATAAAGCTTGAATTTTTGTGAGAGGCATAAGCTAAGAAAATTCTGATAGCTTCTAGTCTTGCCACAGGCGCAAAAGTTTCATCATAGTCGATTCCTTCTTCTTGCCTATAGCCTTGCGCAACCAACCTTGCTTTGTTTCTTGTGATGCTTCCATTCTCATCCATCTTGTTTATGAATACCCATTTTGTACCAATAACGCCTTGATCATGAGGTCTGGGAACTAATGCCCAAACTTTCCAGCGCTCAAATTGATTAAGCTCTTCTTGCATAGCAGTAACCCAGCTTGAATCTTGGAGCGCTTCATCAATCTTCTTTGGTTCGATTTGAGAGATAAAGGAGTGATATTCATCATCAAAGTTTGATGCTCTCCTAGTACGAACCCCTACATTGAGATCACCAATGATGTTTGAAGTTGGATGATCTCTAACTTCACGAACCTCGGGAGGTAAGTTAGGTTGAGTGGTAGGAATACGAAGATCTTCAATGGGTACTTCATTTGTTCCAGCATCAAGGTCATCAAAAGTGATTTGCTGAAGTGGAGAAACATCATGCGCAGGAGGAGGAGTTTGCACATCAGGAGTTGTGACTTATGGCGCAGCATCTGGTGTATGAGCATGCGATGGACTTGCTTGATTCTGATTTTGATAATCATTCTGCGCAGGTGCAGTTTGAGGCTGCGTACCTGTCTCATCATTCTCAACAGAATCATTAGAATCATTTGGAGCCAAATGTGGCTCAAGGAGAGAATGCTCATCAAAAGTAACATGTACAGATTCTACAATTACTAGAGTAGTTCTATTAAAAACACGAAAAGCTTTAGAATGTTTGGCATACCCAACGAAAATACCTTCATCTGCTTTGGCGTCGAATTTACCTCTATGATCTTTGCCATTGTAGAGGATATAGCATTTGCAGCCAAAAATCTTGAAGAAAGCAATGTTGGGCGTTCTTCCTCTCCATAGCTCATATGGAGTTTTGTTGTAGGCTTTGTTGATGGGGGATCTATTCTGAGTAAAGCAAGCAGTGTTGACAGCTTCTCCCCAGAAATACTTTGGAAGCTTAGCTTCTGCTATCATTGTTTTTCCAGCCTCAATCAACGATTCTTTCTTTCCACAACGCCATTTTGTTGAGGAACTCCAGCAGCAGAGAAATTGTGATCAATTCCATGGTCATCGCAGTATTGAGCAACACGTTATTCTTGAATTCAGTTCCATTGTCTGATCTAACGCTTACGATGTCGTCTTCCTTTTTAGTTTGGAGCTTTCGAAATAGTGCAGTCAAGATATCATAGCAGTCATCTTTGGATATCATCATTTCGACCCATGTATATCTCGAGTAGTCATCCACCACAACTAAAGTATATTTGTTTCCTCCAATGCTTGCGGTGTTGACAGGTCCAAACAAATCCATGTGAAGCAGTTGTAAACATTTGGAAGTTGAGGAGGCAATCTTGCTGGAGAAAGACTGCTTAGGTTGTTTACCGAGCTGGCATGCTGCGCATTTTCTGTCATGGTGGTCAGCTACTTTGGGAAGTCCTTTGACAAGATTTTCCCATCCTAGCTTAGCCAAATACTTGAAGTTCAAATGACTTAAGCGCTTATGCCATAGCCAGCTGCTTTCACTTATATTCTTTGCTACAAAACAGAGATTAGTGATAGAATTTATAGCAGTAAGATCAATAATGTAAACATTAGTCTTACGAGTCCCTGTGAGCAAAGTGAGTCCGGATTTGCCATCTTTAATATAGCAATGCGTTGAAGTGAAATGGCATTCCAGACCTTTATCACAAAATTGTGATATGGAGAGCATGTTGTGCTTGAGTCCTTCTACGAGCGCAACTTTCTCAATGCACACTTTATCTTTTCTGATTCTTCCATATCCAACTATGTGCCCTTTGTTGTTATCCCCAAAAGTTACTGACGGACCTTTTCCTTCATGCACATCTTCAAGAGCGGTGACATCTCCAGTCATGTGTCTAGAACATCCACTGTCGAGGTACCATATATGCGCTTTAGCTTGTGAAGAGTGCGCAGTGAAGCAGGAGACCTGAAAAAGACATTAAAAACGCAGGTCCCCTTTATTCTTGGGTCCTAGAGTTAGCAACTTTTGACAACCCACTCCTGTCTGACTTTAGGATTTTTACGTCCCTTGGCATTAGGAGCAAAGCGCAAAAGGCATTCTTCAGCCTTGTGACCTAAACCATCACACACAACACAATGATGAAAGCCACTTATAGATTGGTTTTTACAAACTCTTTACTTTTCTTTGGCTTAGCATTCTGAACTGGAGCAGTTGAACTAGCTTTGACAAATATCATTTTCTGAGGTTTGGGTGCGCTTTTCTTAAGAATGCGCATCTGGCGTTGGGGCGCATGGCTTTCATGCGCATGACCCTTTTGCGCAGATTTGACATTCGAAGTTGAAGCGCAACCATAGTCAGAATATGAGAAATCATGCGCAGGTTCAACTTTAGCCTTACCCTTGGCTTTCCCAGTTTGCTTCTTTGGGTAAACATAATGGAAATTTTGTCTCTGGACTTTCTCCTGTCCTTTACCCATTGAAGCAGAATGCTTTGCTTTAGGAATTTCAATAGTTTACTGTGGTGTAAATTCCTTTTTCTTTTCAGAGCAAACTGCGCATTTAAAGTTATCACTAGTTGAGAACCCCAAGCCTTCCTTGTCTCCACTAGCTTTTTGGGATTCTAGAATTTGGTCCATAGTGACACGAGATTTAGTCCACTCATCAGTGATCTTTGTGAGATCAGCTACTTGAGCAGCCAATTCTTCGTTTCTTACTTTAAAAAGCGCATTTTGATCTGTGATAAAACGGTTCTTTTCAGTAAGAGGAGTCATGCTCTTAATCTGCTCCTTAAGGAGGGTGATCTCAGATTTTAAAAGAGTTTTCTCCGTCTTAAGCTATGAAATTTCTCCAATTGATAATTCCACTGCTTCTTTCATAGAATTGAATTTCTTGATTACCTTTTCAGCTTGCTGAAAAATAGACTCGCGCTCAGCAGCAGAGTCATTCTTTTCTATTACAATTTCAGCAGGAATTTCCAGAGATTCTTTGCGTGTTGGCGCAGCAACAAATTTCTTCGTTAGGTCTGCTCTGGCAAATAAGTACTTGCCATTCTGTCTAGTTGGAGTTAGATGTCCCATTTCCCCAGTTCTGTGATAGTGGGACTTTTCTTCTTGATTGTCCTTGGCGCAGCCTTTGTGTCCGTATCGGGATCATTGTCTGAATCGCTATCAGCATCAGCATTGGCCACTAAGCAGAGCAGTCCATCCTCAGAGTCATCATCATCACTGTCTTCAGTGTCAGTCTCTATCCAGGTCTTGAGTTGCTTCTCAGCAAGGTCTTCTTCAGCAACCATTCCGCGCTGCTTTGAAAATCTCTGCGCAGGATTCCTCTTCATGTACTCGAATCTTGAATTAGGCATTTTGATGCAAAATGACCAGGCTTTCTACAGTTGTAGCAAACCAAGTCATCATCTTTATTTGAGTCTCTTTCACGAGAGAACTTTGCAGGAGTAATACTTGAAGATCCAGGTTTTGAGAATTTCCTGAATTTTGGAATCGCTTAACAAACATAGCGAAATCATCATCATCCATTTCAAGCAGAGAAGAAGTGGAGACTTTGTCTGAGGTTTGAGCAGGCACAGGTTCCTTTTGCGCAACATAGGAAACAAGTTTTTCTTTGCCTTCAGTTTCGTCGATTCGATCAAGCTTTAGCTCATACACTTTTAAGTTAGCGTATAAGCTGCGCAGAGGCCAAGTATCTAAAAATCCAGAATCTTCCAGATGACTTGCCTTGTGCACATATCTGGAACCTAGCGCATCTAAGAATTGAGAGTTGACTTCTTTATTGGTGAAGGTAGTTCCAAGAGATTTACAAGAGTTTACAACAGTACAGAAGCGATCATAAGTTTGTCTCAAGGTTTCACCATCCTTTCTCATGAAGCAGTTGAATTTTTTTTGCACCACAAATCTTTTGTTTTCCTTGCTTACTTTGTCACCATTCACATAGCCTTCAATAGTATCCCATAGATCCTTTGCAGTTCCACCGCTCACAATTTGATTGTGCGTGGAGAGGTCTAGAGTGCTAAGAATGATGTTTCTTGCTCTTCCATCATAGCCAACCCATTTCTTTTCTTCATCGGTCCATTCCTCTTTGGCCTTCTTGATTGTAGGATTGTCCTTGTTGGTAGCAGCATCAGGATTAGCCTTCATTGGAATGTAGGGTCCTTCAAGAACGATGTCGTGGAGGATCTCGTCGATAGAAGAAAAATGAGTAAGCATGCAATGCTTCCAGATTTCGAAGTGATCTTCATTCAGCACTGGAACATGTGAATAGTTAGCCATTGCCCAAGATTTTGAAGCCATCTTGAATCGGCACCAAAGCTGTTAAGCTTGAAAAACAAAACAAGTTTTATGAAGGTGTTCGCTCTGATACCACTTGTTGGTCCCAGAAGGGAAACAAGGGTATGAAAATTGCTAGATGGGGGGGGTGAATAGCGATTTAAAATTATTTTCAAACCCTTTGCAAAGCAATAGCAAATGCGCACAGCTCTAATTTTGGCTAAGTATAGCGCGCAATGAGAGTGTGAAATGCACAGCGGAAATTAAAGCAATCACTTATGCGCAGGGAGATGCGCAGAATTGTAAAACGCACGCGCTATGTTTTGGCTAAAGAGTGGCGCAAAATGGTACTTAGGCAGAAAGCAAACAAACGCAATGCAAACGATGTAAAACAATCTACAAAGATCAAACAAAGCAATATATTAGAAAAGGTTGAAAGTAATATGCAAGCAGAATATAAAGATAAGCTATTTGGAGAGGTTCGATCAATGAAAGATCTACGTCCTCTACCAAGATGGTTAGTCTTGGATTTTCTAATGGAGATCTTATTATATGAGAGAGTTACAAGTTACAACAATGTATAACAAACTAACTCAAAGATCTATAATCTATGAAGAACAAATCCTAGACTAAACCGGTGTATCTCTAGAAGTATGATCGAAATAATCAAAGCTTCAAGAGGTGTGTGTGTGTGTGTTCAGAAATCTGGGCTCTATGAATCTATGAGATGAAGAGCACGAAGAATTCTGGGTGTTGCAAGGCTTATAGGATCTGGGCTTGGTTGAGTATGAAGGTATGAAGGTTGATCTTGAGAATTCTGGAAATATGCAAACAATCTTCAAATATTCAAAGTTTCTCTTTGGAAGCAATAACTCAAGCAGCTTGGAAATGAGGATGAGCAAGGCTATTTATAGTGGAGCTTCAAAAACTAGCCGTTGGAGCTTTGAGCAAGGTTGATGCGCTGTCACAATGTGATTGGCGCGCAGCTGTCCTTTATAGCCGTTGGAGACAGAGCAAGTGGATAAGCTTCAAACTTCTTCTAGAAGGATGACAGCTGTCTTCATTTTGAATTTCAAACATGAGGCGCGTCTCCATCTACGTGTATGCTGAGTGTGTTTGATTTGTCGTATGTACACATCAGCACTTTGGCTCATTTCAAAAAGTGTAGCTTGTTATGACGCTTTCCAAGCTTCTAAAAGGTGAGGTCAGGAAATGAGAGAATTGACTAAGGCAAGTATGCACGCGCATGGAAGTCATAAGCATTGAGTGCGCATAAGATGTGCTGCGCATGAGAGTCATGCGCATCCTTTAGTCATTTGCACATGAGACCTCAAATCCAAAGTTAAGAGAACTGTTGAAGTGTTAAGGACCAGGACAGAAGGACCTGCGCATGGGAGTCATGTGCAAGTGATGGATGCGCAGATGATGATTTGCGCATGGTCTTCTTGCTTGTTCCTTGGTCTTCTTCAAATCTTGAAATTAAGCACAAGCGCTTTCCAAGCTTCAAGAATATGAGGTTGTTGAAAGATAAGCATAAGGACCAAGTTAATCTGCTCTGCTCATAGAAGTCATGCGTATAGAGAATGTGCAGACGTTCTGCTCATGAAAACTAAGCAAGTGTTGTTCTCCACATGAAAGCGAGCAGATAATGTTCTGCGCATGGAAATGAGCAAATGTTCACGGCACATGAAGATGAGAAGATGATGCTCTGCGCTGTGCATGGAATGCTCTGCGCTGCGCTTGGAATGCTCTGCGCTGCGCTGGAATGCTCCGCGCTGCTCTTCGAATGCTCCGCGCTGCGCTTCGAATGCTCCGCGCTGCGCATGGAATGCTCTGCGCATTATACTTGGTCTTCAGTAATTGAAACCTCAATTCTATAAAATTGGACTTAGCTAAAAATAGAAGTTATAAAACTTCTTACATAGGATCCTAAAGTCCATAAAATACTTAGGTGATGGTATCAATCAATTCTAACATAATTGGAAGGGTTAAGAAATAAGCATACCCAACATCGGCCTCCCTCACGAAGCCTACCTTCAAGTCGGCTTCTTCTATTTTCGGGGGGTGCATCACGCTGATCTTGGTCACGTCGGTGATCATCGCGTGGGATTCCCCTTTTGTCATTCTTACAATCATCCTCGTTGATCTTAGATCTGAAAGGTTAGAGGATATGTGCCATGGAATGATCTGGGTCATACTCCAAAAGAGCTCTTTGAGCTGCTGCCAATTGTTGGAGTGTGTCTAAGTTTTGCTGGAGTAAGGTCCTTTTGTCGATGGGAGGAGGCCTAGATGGTCCAGCCCCATCATTCTGCGGTTGTGCCGTCGTGTTCTTTCCTTGCCTTCGAAGACCATAGGTGTGAGTAACCTCTGGGGGAGGTCCCCTCGAACGCGTATGCATACCTCCACCGGTAGGGGGTAGTGGAGGAGGAAGCTCTTGAGGGTTAGCGGCATTGTTGGTCACATTTTGATTGACCACGCCGCGTTCTGATCGTTTGCTCCAACTTGTGGTTGGTTTTGGTCATCCTCTTGGGTGACACTTGCAAATTGGCCGTCGACTTGTTGTCCGGCCATGAGGAGACGTGGTTATCCGAATTTGAGAGTTCTCCGATGATGTTTCCCGGCAATGGAACCAAACTGATGCTGCCAAAAACGTATCGGATCAGCCTTTCGTCTAACGGTTTAGATAAATCCAGCAAAGAGAACTCCTCGAACGGATCTACACACACGAAACAATAAAAAGTGAACTAGCCGGGGCTTCACCGGCGAAGGCCATCCGGCGTGAGAGTAAGTATCATGTTTATGAGATAAAACAAATAGAAATCAATTGACCAGAGTAAGAGCCAAGAGAATTCGTTACCCGTTTCTTGTATTGAGGGCATGTTTATATAGATGTTGGTGAATTAGCTATGACTTGTCAAGGAAGTCAATGATCCCATATTGGTGTAGGACTCGTGTATTAGGAAAGTGGAATCCTGATAAGGATTGTAGACTTGTTTCCTTGTTGAGGAGGTCTCCTTGTTAGGAAAGGATCTCTTTATTTGTACATGATTTGGACTCTGTTTGTAGACTCCATTTTGTATTGGGAGAGAAAGACTTAGTCACTGAAGAATGAGCTAAGTCAGTTTGTATATCCTAACTCGGCTTGTGGGAGAGGCCGAGCTAGGTGTGTTGGTAATAACCACGATTGCTTGAGGCCTGATTTATGGGTTCAGGCCTTGTTGTACCTATGTCGGCCTAATGACCTCATCTCGGCATGTCATGATGCCTAGATGGGTCTAGGATTAATTGGTTGTCATGTAACCAGGTGGTCTTGTCTTGGTGCTGTGGATGACGCAAGTCGGCTCGATGGACCCATCTCGGTTTGGTGATCTCGACTTGGTAATCTCGTCCTCGTCTTGTCTGAGGAGGGGTGTTGGTATTAGGGGAACATGGTTCCTTTATTGCATGGTCCTCGTCTTCTGACGTCCTCGTCTTCTGACGTCCTCGTCTTGTCTGAGGAGGGATGTTGGTATTAGGGGAACATCCTTGTCTTCATTAGCTTGGTCGGCATGTATGAACAGTGGCGGATCTAGAATGCTTTGATAGCGGGTGCACAATTTACACTACAAAACTTCAAATTAATTTCTTTTGAATCGCGATTAAATTATAATACATTACCCCACTAAATATTCAAATTATATGTTGAACACTAAATTAAACTGACAAAGACAATTGTAGATATTATTACAAATAAAATAAAATATGACTTGAACGGTTGGACTTTTAGATTTTCTTGAGATCATTACAAAGAATTTATAGAAATATTACAATTACCTTTTAGTTTACTAAAAATAATAATAAAAAAATATATATGACTAGTATTAATTAGTTAATAATGAAGAATGGTTAAATTTAACTAATTTAAAAAAAAAAATATGTATGACTATATTAATTTATGAAGAAGGCCAAATTTTATCTAATTAAATTTTGAATAATTAAAAGAAACCCAAAGTTGCCTTTGAGGCTTTGAGTAAACTTGTAAAAATGAGAGAGAAAGAGAGAGTGAGAGTAAAAAGATCGTACTATAAAAGCAAATTGCTGGAAGGAGGCTCGAACTTAGGTTGTCTAGGTGACTAAACATTCAAACTAAGCTCTATTACTACTGGTACATACATATATTCTTTACAATTATGCCAGTGTTTTATTTATATTGAATCTGCGGGTGCACTTATCAAATAAAATTGAAAAAATAATTAAAAAAAAAAAAAAAAAAACTACAAATTGCAGTTGACTGGGTGCACTTGCACCCCCATCTAGAACACAAGATACGCCCTTGTGTATGAATGCCGAGGAGGTGAAGTGTTGTGCTAGGTGGGCTTGGCCCACGGTGGTGTTAGGTTTACACCGTTCAGTTATATTTATTTATAAAAATACCACCATGCATTTTAATCATTAGAAAAACGAGTTTTTTTCCCTAAATTTTCACTTTTCTTCTGGGTTCTTATAAACAAATACTACCAATTTTATTTTTCCTCATGTACTCCACTTTTTTTTGGTTTTATCTACCATAGAATTAATAATTATTTGATTATAACAAAATAATTTAAAAAATCACTATTCTCAACATGTATTTGCCAAAATCTTATAAAAAAAAACGCGTCTTTCATGTGCGTACAAGAAAACGGGTCTCGACATGTCAGTGTTAGTGTAAAAAAAATGTCAGTGTAAAGAGTGTCAGTGCATGAATTATTAAGTGTCAATGTAAAAGTGTCAGTGTTAGTGTAAATAAGTCTCAGTGTAAAGAGTGTCAATGTCAGGGTAAAAAAGTGTTAGTCTAAAGAATGCCAGTTTTAGAGTAAAGAATATGTCAGTGCCAGTCTAATAAAGTGTCAGTGCCAGTGCGTGTATTATTAAGTGTCAGTGTAAAAAGTGATAGTGTTAGTGTAAAAAAGTGTCAGTACAAGGAGTGACAGTAAAGTCAATGTATGCGTGTTTAAGTATTAACCGGAAAAAAATTAAGCTTAAAATAAAACGTAATTTTTCTTTTTATAGAACCGACTCCATATAATTATATTACGGCTGAAATTAGGGATGGCAATTCGCCCGAAGGCGATCCACCCCGAAAAAATAGGGTTCGGGTTGCAATTTTCATGACTCGAGCGGGTTAGGGTCGGGTTCAGATTTTGATGTTGACCCGCTGTGATCCGACCCGACTCACACCCCTATGTACAAAGTTAAAATATTATGTTAGTTAACCATATTATAAGTGGGTGAGGTTTGATGATTTAAGACTGATTTATATAATTGCTTCAAATTTAGGCTTAAAGATAGATGGGCCCAAGAAAATATGAGCTGAAAAATTAGATATTGATACACTTCGGGTTGGGCGGGGCGGTTCGGGTTCTACTCTCTTTGGGTTGGGTCGGGTCGGGTCGGTTCACCCTGTTTAAGGTTAGAGTCGGGTTTGGTTTGACGAAACCTGACCCGTTGCCATCCCTAGCTGAAATATACTCCCTGCGTCCCAGCACAAGTAGGACTAGAGGAGTGAGCACAATAATTAAGAGAAAGTAGTGA
The DNA here is from genome assembly GCA_026119855.1 of Campanula takesimana. Taxonomy (NCBI): domain Eukaryota; kingdom Viridiplantae; phylum Streptophyta; class Magnoliopsida; order Asterales; family Campanulaceae; genus Campanula; species Campanula takesimana. Next base: position 97,089 of record JAOWBW010001866.1, on the reverse strand, counting down.
ATGTGTGGTAGAAAATGAAGAGAGAGAATGAGTGGGATAAATATTAGTGTTGGTTGAATAAAATGAGTGATGGAAAATAAAAAGAGAGAATGAGTGGGGTTAAATGGTTGGGTTGATTGAATATAAATATATTAAAACATTTTTATTTTGGGCAGTCTCAATTGTTCTGAGACGGCCTAAAAGAGAAAAAAGTCTCACTTGTGTGCTGGGACGGATCGGATCCATTAGAAAAAATTGCTGGTCGGCCTTTTCGGCAGACTGGACCAACTTAATCAAAACAAATCTCTCAGGTTTGGACACGCCTAAAGCCCAGCCCACCACAGCTGAATGCCTTTTCGGCTTTTCCTTCCGCCCGCCATTGATTTTTCAAAGAAAAGCTACTACCTTTCTTTGCCTTTGGGTTGGATTAAATAACAAAAAGAATAATAGAACAAAATTAAGTGGAACGGAAGGGAGGACCATACAATTTGTTGGGCTTATTTATCAATGCTCACATCCATTTTGAATGTGCGACTATTTTTCTTTTTTATTATTTTACTGAAAAAGTTATAAAGAGAAATAAACTTGGTTCATATAAGAAGAGAGTAAAAAAAAAAAAAAAGTAAATAGTAGTAAGATTTATCAGTACTAGTCAATTTTACCTTTAAATAAGTGAGTTAGTGAGGTAATTCTAGAGACATCATTAATTAGTCTAAAGAGGTGATAATAATACTTATTTTAGAGCATCTAAAGTGATAAAATGAAAAAAATCACAACAAGGTTTGCAAAAAGAAATTTTTAAATAAACAAATACTCCATCTGTCCCATTTGAAATTACAAAACTTGTCATTTTAGGTGTCCCATAGAAATTGCAAAATCCAAAAGTAGAAAGTTTTTAATATTTTTAATTAGTGGGATCCACTTGTCATACTCGCATCAACTAACCCACTTACTATTTCATACCCCCACTTTCTCTCTCTCACTCAATTATCAACACTCACAACACATCACCGTTTTCATTTTTTCTCTTAATTCTTGAGCCATGAATGTTTTTTTGCAATTTCAAATAGGACGGATGGAGTATATCAATTAAAAAATATTTGTTAAAAATTATTTGTAAAATGAGTTGCTTGTTAGTAAAGTGATATTTAAAAACATTTGCAATGGTAAATAAAAAATATCATAACTTTTTCATTACCATAAAAGGCTATGAGATACTCTTATTTGAATTCTCTCCGTCTCACTCGGCACTCTAAAATTTCAAAATAAAACATTGTTTTGCTCAAAAAAACATTAAACACTACTCCCTCCGTCCCAACTTAAGAGTCAAAATTTTCCAAAAAGGGCGTCTCAACTTAAGAGTCAAAATTCAAAAATGGAAAGTGGGTCCTACATGTCATACTCACAACCATTATCCACTAATTATTCTCTACCCCACTTTCTCTCCTACTCAACTATCAACACATCAGTTTTTCCTTAATTCTTGAACCCAAAAGTTTTTTGACTCTTAAATTGGGATGGAGGGAGTATTCTATTATAAAGCAACTCCATGCCTTGCTCAAAACTTGGTGTAAGGGATAGTGTTGTGATATCCTTTTTTCTTCATCTTTTTCTTTTTAAATATCTATTTTTTTTTCTTTTAGATATATGAACAGATTTTACAAAATAAAATTTATACAACCTAATATTATTAATATATGTGAAACAATAATGAATATTTTTACTATATTTTTATTTAGTGTAAGATTTAAAGTTGGAAATGTTTGGGGTAGAAATTGCACTATTATAAATAATAGTGCAATTTTTGCAGTAAACTGTTGGAAATGAGCTTAAGCGTTAGGGGACAGTTTTAGGCGGTAGGGGACAGTTAAGGAAGAAATGAAATACAACATATAAACTGTTGGAAATGGTCTTAGGCGCTAGAGGACAGTTGAGGAAGAAATGAAGTAAATATATAATCTCAAATATATATATATATATATATATATATATATATTTAAATATATTTCCTCAATCTAGGAAAATTTGCGGCATATGACTTTTCATAGACAATTCAAGTTAACTTTGATCATATATTAGTGGCAATCTAATAATCACAATTGCAAACTCAAACTACACCGTTTGGGAATTGGGAAATCCTAATTAACGATCAAAACCACTATGCTTGTAACACTGTACATTACTCCTCTCACTCTCGATCTCAATCACTTTTAAAAAAAAACACACACACAAACACACACACAAATCATACTTGTATTAATGGACTATGCAGTGTAGCTCGCTCAGTTCAGCCCAGCACAAACTTTGACGCCTTACAACATCAAAATTGGCAGCAAACTCGTAATCAAACAAAACAACTCGAGTTAACATGACAAGTTAAAACAAATCTCACTAATTACCCGCAATTCAGTAATTCAAACACTTTAATTTGACGATATTGACAGAGTCGTGGCAGACGACGTTCTAGGTGACGACGTCGTGTTGGTGCTCTTCAATACGACGGTCGGCAAAATACAAGTCTTTCTCCTTTGACTTTCCTTAATCAACTCCATGGATGAAAACTCCAACTTGTCCAAATTGGTGGTGTGAATCAACTTCTTCCCTTGGAATAGTACGGACTCCACATTCTTTTGTGCCAACATGTCCTCCGCAATTGCTGAAATCTCGATTTTGCCCTTGGACCAAGTTTGCCTGTTTGCTTGGATACGAATGTAATTATTTGCCCGTGATTGTCCAAACGCCATTGATACACCTTGATCAACCTACAAAAATAAATAAAAGAATCTAGCCATAAGTTCACCAACCCCATTAGCATTTATAACATTTATGGTTATGTTTTTTTGCATGTTAGTTTACAAAAAGTAACGTCCCCACCCACACTCCACAATAAAGTCCAGATTTTTTAAACATTTTAAACATAATGTTTGGTCACTTAATTATTGCTACTACTATCCCATCACATATTCTCTCCGTTTCATAAAAAAAAATTCATAAAAAATTAGGAACGAAGATTAATGAAAAGTAAATAATGTAAGTGAAAAAGAGAGAATATGTGGTAGAAAATAGTAAGTTGATAGTTGTTATGAGTGGAAATTGAGAGAACGTTGAGGGAATCTTTTCTTTTTTGAGTAATTGAGAGTTTCCAATATAACGCCCAAAATGATAAAATGAGAAATTTGTTATGGGACGAAAGGAGTATTTTAAGCAGTACTAGAAATGTATTAGATGTAATCAAATTTTATACTCTTCTGTGATTCTATTTCAAAATAAATGACCGGTTTCAAAATGAGTTACTCCTTCCGACCCAGAGTAAGAGTCTCATTTTCCTTTTTGGTCCGTCACAGAGTAAGTGTCCCATTCCTAAAATGGCAAAAAATCTTTACTATTCACCACACTCATTCTCTCTCCTATTTTACTTTTATACTCACAACACCAATCAATTCACAATTCTCTCACACTCATTCTCTCTCATACTTTACTTTTACACTCACAACATTTACATCACATCCAATATTTATTAATAAGCATGCAAATTGGGGGTGGGACTCTTACTCCGGGACGGAGGGAGTACTTTTTAACAAAAAAAAAAAACTCATTCTATAGAAAATGACTAATAATATTTTCTGATAAAATTAAAAATTCTACTCCCTCCGTCCCAAAATGATCTTCACGTTTGACTATTCAAACTTTTTAAGGATATGAACACATGAACAGCAAGCAACCGGCCGGGATCATTCAATACTTGCTTCACTCGCCATGTTTTGAATTTACACGCTTATTAAGAAACAAAGGCAAATTTGAGTCAACAATAGTAGTGTGTGAATGATATAATTGTCCATTCAAAAAGTAAGTGAGTGAAAAGTAAATGGGTGAGTGATGGTTTTTTGTAATATATGATTTTTTATGAGGACAAGATTATCAAAAATACTATTCGTATTTTGCCATTTAAGGAATAAAGCAACCTTAAACTGGGAAATACCAAAAAAAAAATAAAAAAATTAAGAATCTTAAACTGAGACGGAGGAGTATGATTCTAGAAGAACAACACATATACGTATACGTGCAATTAGTAAAACTAGTACTCGTCCTTGCTAGACACAGTGGAAAAAAATTGTGAAAGGAGCACATACCATTTCAGAAGCTCCATCACCGACAATGTTAACTAACGCCCCTCTTGACGGCGTCTGATTACCGGCCCCACAATAAGGTTCTCCGTTACCTAACGACACAACAAGCAAGTCATCCACGCCGTTACAAAACGGAAACTCTTGTTTATTATTCAGCACATGCGTAATCGCCGCAGCCGTCGGATTGTTCATCGCCACCGCACCGCCAACGGCAACGATCTTCGTCCCACCGTCCACAGACACCGTCTCTAGCGGCTCCGCCACCACCGAAGTGGCGGCACAAACGTCACCGATCTTGAAATTGTAGCCGTCGAATTCCACAGCATCCGCCCGCGAAAAAACGAACGGCGATCCGGTGGCTAGATCGTAGCAAGGAATCAGGATAGCTTTCAATGTATCCTTCAAAGTCAACTCCCCGAACGTTTTCCCGAAAAGCTTCGCCTTCCCCGGCGTTCCGAGCACCCGCCGGAGAACCCCTCGTCGGGAAGCCTTAGAAATTCTGGGTCCGTTTTCAATTACGTATTTAAGAGCTTGGTCAGCGGTAAAAGCAGGTCCGCCGTCCTTGCCACGAGTAAACAGTAAAGCGGCGAGTACTCCGCCGACGCCAGAGCCGGCGACAACATCGAAGTAATTAGCAATGCGGGCATCTGGGTTACCGGATTTAATACGTAAGGAGGATTCGAGACAGGCGAGAGACTTGGCAGCGAGAACGCCGCCGGTGGCGCCAGCGCCGTCAATTGAGAGAATCCTAACTTTGCCGGTGACATGTTTAGCGGATTTCATTTCATCAAGAGGGAGAGTTTGATTTGAAAACAGGAATTGGTTTTCGAGGATAGAGAAGATTTGGGAGGTAAGGTTGTCATCTTGGGAAGTAGAGTCTAACATGGATAACGACGCCATTAATGGTGTGATGAGAGAGAGAGAGAGAGAGAGAGGAGAGAAATTGAAATTGAGATGAGGGAAATGGGGGAATTGGGAAGGGAAATATATAAAAGGAGAAAAGAGAAGAGGGTGGTGGGTACGGAGATGTGCAAGCGTGCGGGTGGAATTTGTTGGCAGTGTATACTAATTGAAATGGCGGAGGGCGGGAGAAGAAGACAAAAACAAACGAGTTTGACGAACACAAATCAAATTTCGTTGTACTACTAGCCGTGGATTTTTATTATTATTATTATTATTATTTTTTTTTTGTTGAGGTGGTTTTTTGGTTGTGAGAACACCTATATCCGTCTCATAAAAGAGATGGGTCCACCCATAACCCGTGTACAACACTTTCTGCCAAGCGTAGGATTCCAACCCATGCTCCACTCAAAATCTGCTACGTGGCAGCGACCCATTGGCCAAAAAAAAAAAATCCCCAGAAAAAATAATTTATATATTTTTTTCGTTTTTTTTAGTTTTTATATTTATTTATTTTGACTGTTTTTTTTTTCGTTTGCCAAAAGTAATGCTTAGTACAACTAAATGTAACAACTGTGTTACTTATAAAGTAACATTGCTTATAAGTAAATGTAACACCAGTTTTACAAAAAAAAAATAGCTCATTTTACTCATCTTTCAACTGTAATACTAACTATAAATACGTGTAACACAAAAAATAACTAAATGTAATTATCGTTATACTGAAATGTAATAGTGTTTTTCCATAATACTCCCTCCGTTTCATGTGAATTGAGACCAAAATTTTTGGAACACAAACCAAGGAAAAGTAAGAGAGAGAAATAGGGGGAAGATGTGTTTGTGGGTGTGAAAAATTAAATATGAGAGAGAATGAGTGGGAGGAATAGTAAGTTGATTGATGAGTGTAAAAATAAAGTAAGAGAGAGAATGAGTGGGAGAAATAGTAAATATTTTTTGCCATTTTAGGTAGTCTCGATTGATGTGGAACGGACGAAAAAGGAAACAAGTCTCAATTCACATGAAACGGAGGGAGTATGTTTTATTTTTGAGTATTTTGATTTTATTTTTTTAAAAAAGTAACATTTAAAAAATAACAACTTATACACATGAATGTAATTATTTGTACAAGTATATAAATGTAATTAACACTTTAGTAGATGAAATTGTAACAGATTTCTATAGATAATGTAATAGTTTTACATGTATCATGATAAATTGAACCCATTGTAACTTATTATTTGAAAACATATAGATATACTATTATACAAGTAAACGTAACTGTTTTACAATGATATTATACAAATGTAAAATTCGTTTATAAAAATTGTTACTTTCTTATTTTTACAATGTTACTAACACAAGTGTTTTTAGTTCTAAAGTGTAAATAGTTGAATTATTACTTTTCTTAGTTTTTTATACATATGTGTTATAATTATGTATAAACACTGTTACATATAAGTAACACGTTCGTTACATTTTAGTTGTAATAAGTATTACTTTTGGCAAACGAAGAAAACATAAAAAAACACTGTTACTTTTCTGTATATATGTATTAATTTTATGTATACAAACTGTTACATATAAGAAACACGTTTGTTACATTTAGTTATAGTAACTATTACTTTTGACAAACCGAAAAAAAATCAAGAAAATAATAATATAAAAAAAAATGCCTGTGGGTCATGGATCCTGGTCATGGGTCAAAAATGACTGTCTCTACTATGAAACGGGTCATGGTGTTCTCATACAAGTTTCTGTCTTTTTTGTTGTAAATGTATGTGCATTAAATTCTGTACATAATTTTAGTAAAAAGTAAAACTGATTTGAGAAACTGAGTGTGAACTCTTATAGATTTCAGCCTATAATAGAAGACTATTTTCACAAAATTGAACGTATGAATATAATGATTACTCTTCTTTGCATTTGCATTTCGAATTCAAAAAATTTTGGCCTCCTACTCTTTCTTTAAGCTTTTTGTGAGACCATGTGTAATTTCGAATTTCTTTTTTACTGTACTCTTGTATTGTATTAGTACTCTTGTATTAGTGCTTCCCAAAGATAGAAGTTACCCTTCAAGTGAGACAATTATAAAAAAAGATCAACCTCTTCAAGTGGAACAGAGGTAGTAAAATACTTAAGACAATTTACTCCAAGTAAAATTTGGAGATTAGTTGACAAGGTTGATGTTGCATTGCAAAATTGCTGGTAGAAGAAAAAATCATTGACACAAAAACGGCATATCACCGAAAGTGTAGAGTATATTGGTGGCCCATGTAAAGTAAAACACCATCTTTGTTGGACCCGAGTGAACGACACCTTAAACTTGCAAAATACTCTATCCGTCTCAAAATGTTGGACCCGAGTGAACGACACTTAAACTTGCAAAATACTCTCTCCGTCTCAAAATGTTGTTCACTTTTTTTTTATGTTAGAGACAAGAACTTTGGACAATAATTTTAGTTTAATTCAATTATCTTAATAAAGATATAATATTTGTTATTGATACACTATTATGAACACTACCGGTAACAAGTTTTACGCTTTTATTACGATAATTGAATTAAATTAAAATATTCCTCAAAGTTCATATTAATCTAAATAAAAGAGAGAATAACACTTTGGGACGAAATGAGTAAAATAAAATTTGGAAATAAAAAAGACAGATTCCCAATAAAATGATCATCACAATAATGGCAACAAAAATAAATAAATAAATAAATAAACTCAAGTGCCCCTCCTTGCCCCCGAGTAGCTCCGCCGTTGGGGTTCAAGTATTGTAATAGTGAGCGGATTTTTGCTCAACCCCTGAGCGAAGCTAAACGAATTAAATTCTGATTTTGATTTACCTCAAACGATGTCGTTTATGCTTAATATAAAAAACATTCATAATTTTGTTTTCCTATAACTAGGGATCAATATTGTATATGTTCTTCACACCCCTTATTCCGTACTTTCTCTCCCTAAGCTTACGGGAAAAAATATATGGATGATTATGGAATCAATCATATTCCATAAGTTGAAGATGAACGAGAACGATATAAAAACTATAATGATGCGGGTGAGTTTTTGTAACGACCCCAAAACCACCATAATTTTCTTAACTTAAAATGGAACTTTTATGTGCATTTTATGTGTTAGAAAATATTTTTATGACTTGCACATCTTACTTGATTAAATGTGGTAGTTAAAGTGTTAGTAAAAATTTTGTTAAAAGGAATAAAGGAGTTAGTTGAAACTTTAGGGTCTAAAGTGTAACTTTAAAGTTCAGGGGCTTATTTGCTCAAAATGAAAGTAGAGGGACCAAAGTGAAAATTTTATAAAAATCTTTATATACTTATCCTCACAATTCTCTCTCTCTGTGTACGAACATTTCAACATTCCCAACTGATTTCTCTCTGGTTCACGAAGAAAAGGTAAGTTCAACCTATTTCGATTTAATTCTTTTTATTTACTTACCCGTTTTAAAAACTAATTATATAAAAATGATCAGGGCGTTGAGTAGGTCATTTCTACCCGAACAAAACATATTTCTGCGATACTTTTTCCGGAAATAGGTAAGTTACTAATTCCCTTAAATAGTAAAATGGTCATATATTTGCTATATGTGTGATATGTGGTGAAATTATTGTGAAAAAAATTTATTTGGGATACTTATTTATTTGGGACAAAGGGAGTATAATTATACTGGGTAAGTGACTTGGTTTGTATGCAAGTATGTATATGGAGTATGTTTATATCCTGAGAATGTTAGTATACGTGTTTGAAAGTATACTCCTACTTGTGGGACGGTAAAATATTAACTTGAGTTAAATGTTAAATAAGTATATTATAAAATTATACTATTATTCTTGGGATGGGGAAATTAAATGAAAGTATCCCTAAATGATTATATTAGTATATTAGAAAAATTATATTTATAATTGATACTTGTAATTGTTATTTTGCGATTTGGGTAATATTTGTTATACTTGTAATTTTGGGACAAAGGGAGTATTTAGTATGTTGGTTTGGTTGGGCTCAAAGTAGTATTAAAGTTGTTTTGCGACTGATTTTGTAGTCTTAGTAAAGTTATAAACGTTAAGTGTTGTACTTTTGGGACGGTGAAACGAAAGAAGTATAGTTTGTTCAAGTTTTGGCCTGGCGGGTATGTTGGGCGGCCGCCCAAATAGGGCGTGCGACCGCACACTTATCTGGAAGATTTTTGTCTTGGGACAGAGTGTTTTGGGCGGCCGCACAGTCTGGTGTGGGCGACCGCCCAGGGTGCTGGAAAAGTTGAGTGATTCCAATCTAAGTGATTTAAAGTTCAATCTTGGTCTAGGTCTTAGGTGTTACCCTAAAGTACCTAGAGGGTTGTTGTGGAACACTCTAGTGTTTGAAATTAGTTCATTTGTGAACAAATGTGTTATGGAATGTGAATAAGGAGTAATTGGATATAGTTGAGCATCTTTTGATGTGGTTTGGATTGGTTCATCTTTGTGATGTGTTTGGCTTGGTTCCCTACTTTGGAATCCTTGTCCTTGGCTGTTGTTTAAGCAAGTATTCATTACTATGCTAGTGTTAAAGTCCAGCTGGTCTTGTGTTGTGGAGTCGGGACAGTGGTAGGGATTATAATGGCACACGAGCCAAGTTCATTGTAAGGCTTCTACCATTGGTTTCCCATTTTTAAACCCCAGTCCAGATTGGCCTTGGATGGGATGAACTAGCTCCCTCGAGTGAGCATTTGTGTTATGACTTTGTGTCATATTTCCATCTCTGGTTACTTTGGTTCTATTGGTTATGGTTTGGTTTTCGGGATCCCGGCTTCAGCTCTTTGATGCTGCTCAGTTGATACCTCTCAGATGGTTATATGTTTGATTCGGGAACCTTAGCTCAGTATCCATGTATGAGTGTATAATTTAGCCTTATGTGCTGCCTGATGAGTTGGTCGTTATTTCCAACCGGTATGGGACGGTTGGCGATAGGGAGCCTCTCATTTTATGTGCTATATGCTATATGATTATTTGTTGATATTGTTTCTTTATGATTATCATATCAGCATGTAATGTAGTTGCATTTTAGTAGCTTACTGAGATTCATTCTCACCCCTTATTTGTTTACTGTTTTAGATAAAGGCGAGTCCAGGGAATAGGTCACTTTGGCACGGGAGGACGTTAAAGTGGTAAGAGTTGGGATTTTTTTTGTAAAGGTTACATTACATAGATGTAATACTTTTGGGTAGAGTTTCCTTGACTTTATCATCTTGTAACACCTATATTTTGGATAGTGTCGGTGTTTGTACATTTGTATAAAAGTTTGTAAACCTTCGGACTAAATACTTTCGTTTGTGAAAGTTGTTTGAAAAGTTTGTTTAAAGTTAGATGAAGTCTTTGAACTTCAAGTGTGATTTTGTTAAACTTTATGAAAGTATATTTCGAAATTTTTTTCTAAAAAATGTTTTATAACGTCTTCCACTCGTGTCCCGAGCGTGGGGCCAAGTAGGACCACGGGTCTGGGGCGCGACAGTTGGTATCAGAGCTAGGTTGTAGATGGTCTAGAATGACTAAGTGACCTAGGAGGGTAGTTGGGTAGAGAGTGAGTAACGTTGAGTGTTTTATGCAGGTAATCACTGAAGATGGTTGGAACAGAGGGTGATCAGTCGGGGCCTTCAGGGCTGGGTAATGCTAGAGAAGAGGTTCGAACAATGTTCCAAGGTATGTTTGAAACTGTAATGAAAACAATTGACGATATAGTTGAGCATAAAAGCAAGGTTAAAGCCTCAGATGTGACAAAACGAGGAGGACAGTTAAAACCACAACCCCAGCGTGGTGATAGTAAAGAATACCAAGGGACATCTTCGCAAGCTAAGGAATCTTTTCAAGGGCCACAAAATAGAAGAACTCAAGGCAAACGAGTATGTAGCTATTGTCGGAAGGAAGGGCATTTAGAAGAAAGATGTTGGAAGAAGCAAGACAAATGTATGAATTGTGGTCAGTTGGGTCATTTTCAGAAGGATTTCCCTAGATTTAAGGTACAGGCATCGGGAAGTTCAGTTGGGTCTTCTCAGAGCCAGAAGAAGGATTCTTCAGTGAAGCTTAAGGTACAAGGTAGTGTTTCTGCCATCAATCAACAACAGATTTCAGATCCTTCTAATGTGATTGGAGGTATAATTTCTATGTCTAGTTTGAGAGCACATACACTTATACACCCTGGCTCTTCGCATTCTTATGTGTCTGTGCATTTTCTTCTCGATTACATGTGTCTCCTGAGTCTCTACCTTAGGTGTCAGAGGTGTCTATCCTAAGGGGGAGTGTTTCGTGATTGATAGAGTGTTGCGCACTTTTGATGTGCAAATTTGTGAGCATGTTTTACTTGCTGGTTTAGTTATTTTGCCATAGCAAGATTTTGATATTATTGTGGTGGAGTTTTATATGCTAGTGTGCTTTAATTAAGCATGGTAGATATATGTGTTTAGCATTCATGCTATTTATGCATTAAAGTCTGATTTTTTTTTATCACAAGGTTATGCCTGGTATTTGGTTTATGGGGTATGCAGCAGAGTGTCTATAGCTAAACTAGAGAATGTACTCTTCCTTTGTGGGATCTCAGATATGTTTTCTATTGAGTAGTACATGATTGATGAAAACCTTGGATTATCTTGAGTTGTTCGGTATAATGCTATAGTGTTGATATCTAGTGCAATATATCCATAACATTGGTTGAGTTAAAGGAGTAGAAGATTCAACTTGAGATATTTCTTGACAAGGGATTCATTACGTTTAGTATATCTACGTGGGATGTATCAGTATTGTTTATTATGAAAAGGTATGGTACTTTGCGATTGTATATTGAATACTAAGAGCTCAACCAGATGACTATAACGAATCATCACTTGTTATTTTATATGGGGGATATAGTTGATCAACTTCAGAGATCAGTGGTTTATTCAGTGGTTTACTTGAAGTGATTATCATCAGTTGAAAATTTGAGATGGGTATATTTCAAAGACGGCTTTTCATACCAGGTATGGGCATCATAAATTGTGGTCATAGCGTTTGAATTAACAACTACTTCAGTGGTATTGTTGGATATGCTGAGTTGTATCTGTAGCCGTAATTGGATTGATTTGTGAGAGGCAACAGTTGTGAAATCAAGGCATTATGTCTTCTTGTTAGAGGATATATTATTTTGAGGAAGTTTCAACTCAGGCAGGGTTATTGATTTTTTAAATATGGAAGCAACAGTAATTGGAAAAATCCTACTTCAGCAGCAGAGGTATGTAACTTGTTGAGATTGGTATATGGTTAGAGATTCATTGATGGATTTCTAAGGTAGCTACACCATTAACTATATGACACAGGAAGATACACTTTCTCGATGGATTGGTAAGAGTGAAACGAGTTTTTAATTGTGGAAACAAGAGTTGATGACAACTTCAGTATTGATATTGCTTAATGGATTTGACTAGTATTACAGTTATTAGAGGATATGATCAGTGTTACTATTTTCTAGTGAATATGTCGAGTTTTACTATTATAGTGGATCTGATAAATTTATTATTCATGGTGATGCCTCGAAGAGTGATTGAGATGTTTATCCATTCAGAATGGTATGGCAATTATGTATGCTTCGAGAAGATTTATTCCTTATGAACAAAATTATCCTACCTATAACTTGAGATTTATTGCGATTATATATCCATGACATTAGTGAATGACCTTTATAAAGCCATATTGAAGTATTTACCAACCATGAGAGTTAAAGTATTGGTTTTTTCAGAGAGTTTCACTTGAGATAATGCAGGTAGAGTACCATGTTATATCATCCGGGAAAGGTAATGTGTTAGAGGATACATTGACTTATAGTTCATGTTTGATAAAACTAAATGGGGAATGTTAGAGGAATTAACATTTTGGAGTTTTTGTGAGTTGAGAGATGTGATGATTTTGCGATTGTGAAAGCTTTAAGTTTCTACTCTATTGAATGATTTCAACTATAGAAAATTTCTAGTGGAATGAACGATGATAGATAACACGACTTTGTTCGTTGCTAGTGATGGAACTTTAACTTTTGTAGCAGAGTATGTAGTCGATACTTAGTGGAACCAACATGCATAACGGAATTCAACTACATGTACTTGAAGAGTTACATTTGATTTGTTTGACACGAGAAATTTTAAGCATTCAACTAAGTCCTTGAGCTGCGAATAATCTGGAAGTAAAATATCAGTGATCAGTTGGTTTGTGACAAGCCTTTGAGATTTCTGAGTGGATATGAATCTATTGCGAAAGGTTTCATTGAAGGAGTTACACTGAATAGTTGAGAACAATGATGTTGATTGATAGCGGATTGGTTACCAAGTTTCCTCACCTTATCTATTTTGAGGGTATAAATGCTAATTCCAGTTGTTACTTATTTGTTCAGAAGATAGTTCGATTTCATGGGATGCCTACGAGCATGGTATTAGATATGGGGAAGAGTTAGAGATCGGGCTTGTATTCCTTCTCTTGACAAGATTCATAATGTGTTCCATGTTTCGATGCTTCGAAAGTATATGTATGATCCATCTCATGTGTTATCTGAGGTTCCTAAGGATATTGAGCCGAGTATGTATTATGAGGAGCACCCAGACCAAGTCATTGATTCGAAGGTTCAAGAATTGAGAAATGTGAGTATTCCTTTTGCTCGAGTTGTATAGAGAAACCATAATGTGGAAGAATCTACTTGGAAGCTTCGAGATGGGAATGGAAAAGAAAGTATCCTTGGTTGTTTGAGGGTCGAGGTAAGTGAATCCTAAAATTCGGGATGAATTTTCTTTAAGGGGGAGTGATTGTAACGACCCCAAAACCACCCTAATTTTCTTAACTTAAAATGGAACTTTTATGTGCATTTTATGTGTTAGAAAATATTTTTATGACTTGCACATCGTACTTGATTAAATGTGGTAGTTAAAGTGTTAGTAGAAATTTTGTTAAAAGGAATAAAAGAGTTAGTTGAAACTTTAGGGTCTAAAGTGTAACTTTAAAGTTCAGGGGCTTATTTGCTCAAAATGAAAGTAGAGGGACCAAAGTGAAAATTTTATAAAACTCTTTATATACTTATCCTCACAATTCTCTCTCTCTGCGTATGAACATTTCAACATTCCCAACTGATTTCTCTCTGGTTCACGAAGAAAAGGTAAGTTCAACCTATTTCGATTTAATTCTTTTTATTTACTTACCCGTTTTAAAAACTAATTATATAAAAATGATCAGGGCGTTGAGTAGGTCATTTCTACCCGAACAAAACATACTTCTGCGATACTTTTTCGGGAAATATGTAAGTTACTAATTCTCCTTAAATAGTAAAATGGTCATATATTTGCTATATGTGTGATATGTGGTGAAATTATTGTAAAAAGAATTTATTTGGGATACTTGTTTATTTGGGACAAAGGGAGTATAATTATATTGGGTAAGTGACTTGGTTTGTATGCAAGTATGTATATGGAGTATGTTTATATCCTGAGAATGTTAGTATAAGTGTTTGAAAGTATACTCCTACTTGTGGGACGGTAAAATATTAACTTGAGTTAAATGTTAAATAAGTATATTATAAAATTATACTATTATTCTTGGGACGGGAAAATTAAATGAAAGTATCCCTAAATGAGTATATTTGTATATTAGAAAAATTATATTTATAATTGATACTTATAATTGTTATTTTGCGATTTGGGTAATATTTGTTATACTTGTAATTTTGGGACAAAGGGAGTATTTAGTATGTTGGTTTGGTTGGGCTCAAAGTAGTATTAAAGTTGTTTTGAGACTGATTTTGTAGTCAGTAAAGTTATAAACGTTAAGTGTTGTACTTTTGGGATGGTGAAACGAAAGGAGTATAGTTTGTTCAAGTTTTGGCCTGGCGGGTGTGTTGCGCGGCCGCCCAAATAGGGCGTGTGACCGCACACTTATCTGGAAGATTTTTGTCTTGGGACAGAGTGTTTTGGGCGGCCGCACAGTCTGGTGTGGGCGACCGCCCAGGGTGCTGGAAAAGTTGAGTGGTTCCAATCTAAGTGATTTAAAGTTCAATCTTGGTCTAGGTCTTAGGTGTTACCCTAAAGTACCTAGAGGGTTGTTGCGGAACACTCTAGTGTTTGAAATTGGTTCCTTTGTGAACAAATGTTTATGGAATTGAATAAGGAGTAATTGGATATAGTTGAACATCTTTTGATGTGGTTTGGATTGGTTCATCTTTGTGATGTGTTTGGCTTGGTTCCCTACTTTGGAATCATTGTCCTTGGCTGTTGTTTAAGCAAGTATTAATTACTATGCTAGTGTTAAAGTCCAGCTGGTCTTGTGTTGTGGAGTCGGGACAGTGGTAGGGATTATAATGGCACACGAGCCAAGTTCATTGTAAGGCTTCTACCATTGGTTTCCCATTTTTAACCTCCAGTCCAGATTGGCCTTGGATGAGATGAACTAGCTCACTCGAGTGAGCATTGGGTTATAACTTTGTGTCATATTTCCCTCTCTGGTTACTTTGGTTCTATTGGTTATGGTTTGGTTTTCGGGATCCCGGCTTTAGCTCTTTGATGCTGCTCAGTTGATACCTCTTAGATGGTTATATGTTTTATTCGAGAACATTGGCTCAGTATCCATGTATGAGTGTATAATTTAGCCTTATGTGCTGCCTGATGAGTTGGTCGTTATTTCCAACCGGTATGGGACGGTTGGCGATAGGGAGCCTCTCATGTTATGTGCTATATGCTATATGATTATTTGTTGATATTGTTTCTTTATGATTATCATATCAGCATGTAACGTAGTTGCATTTTAGTAGCTTACTGAGATTCATTCTCACCCCTTATTTGTTTACTGTTTTAGATAAAGGCGAGTCCAGGGAATATGACACTTTGGCACGGGAGGACTTTAAAGTCGTAAGAGTTGGGATTTGTTTTGTAAAGGTTACATTACATATATGTAATACTTTTGGGTAGAGTTTCCTTGACTTTATCATCTTGTAACACCTATATTTTGGATAGTGTCGGTGTTTGTAGATTTCTATAAAAGTTTGTAAGCATTCGGACTAAATACTTTCGTTTGTGAAAGTTGTTTGAAAAGTTTGTTTAAAGTTAGATGAAGTCTTTGAACTTCAAGTGTGATTTTGTTAATCTTTATGAAAGTATATTTCGAAAAAAATTTTCTAAAAAATGTTTTATAACGTCTTCCACTCGTGTCCCGAGCGTGGGGCCAAGTAGGACCACGGGTCTGGGGCGCGACAGTTTTAGGCAGATAAACCCTAAAACCTTACTAGCACCAAAGGTGTACTAATCAAGTCGAGAACAAACCCTTCGTTGCAAAGACCATGAACATCACTGTCGCGCCCCAGACCCGTGGTCCTACTTGGCCCCACGCTCGGGACACGAGTGGAAGACGTTATAAAACACTTTTAGAAAATTTTTCGAAATATACTTTCATAAAGTTTAACAAAATCCACACTCGAAGTTCAAAGACTTCATTTAACTTTCAAACAAATTTTTCACAAACGAAAGTACTTAGCCCGAAGACTTACAAACTATTATACAAATGTACATACACCAACATTATCCAAAATAATGGTGTTACAAAATGATGAAGCCACGGAAACTCTACCCAAAAGGTTATACATCTATGTAATGTAACCTTGACAAAATTCATATCCCAAACTCTTACCACCATGACGTCCTCCCGTGCAATTATCCTATTCCCTGGACTCGCCTTTATCTAAAACAGTAAACAAATAAGGGGTGAGAATGAATCTCAGTAAGCTACTAAAATGCAACTACGTTACATGCTGATATGATAATCATAAAGAAACTATATTAACAAATAATCATATATCATATAGCACATAACATGAGAGGCTCCCTATCGCCAACCGTCCCATACCGGTTGAAAATAACGACCAACTCATCAGGCAGCACATAAGGCTAAATTATTCACTCATACATGGATACAGAGCCAAGGTTCTCGAATCAAACATATAACCATCTGAGAAAACCATCTGAGCAGCATAAATAGCTGAAGCCGGGGTCCCGAAAACCAAACCATAACCAATAGAACCAAAGTAACCAGAGAGGGAAATATGACACAAAGTCATAACCCAAATACTCACCAAAGGGAGCGATTCATCCCATCCAAGGCCAATTTGGATTGGGGAAACAGAGAAGGCACAGTGGACACCTTATAGTAAACTTGGCTTGTGTGCCACTATAATTCTCCCACCGCCTGACACGAGGTACCAATGGAAAACCTTATAGTGAACATACTTGTACCACTATAATTCTCCCATTGCCTGACTCCACAACAAGACCAGCTGGACTTTCACAAGAAGCACAGTAATGAATAATTGCTAAACAACAACAACCGGGGCAATGATTCTAAAATAATGAACCAAGCCAAACACATCAAAGATGCACATAAAGAATCACTCACAAAGAGTCTATAACAACATAATTCAAGGTCACAATACATTCTTGCACACACTTGAACACCCTTCTCATTAACCATAATAATACCCTAGGACACACGTATATTGGTCCTAGACAATACCCCAAGGATTAAACCAAAGATAACCTTCTATACCTTACCTCAACCAAACTATAAGATTCAGGGGAAAGTGTGTGGCCGCCCAAAACAGGGTGTGCGGTCGCACACATTCTGTTTTCCCAAGAACAAAATCTTCCAGAGAGATGTGCGGCCGCACGCCCCTTTTGGGCGGCCGCCCAACACACTCGACAGGCCAAAACCAAAATAAGTTATACTCCTTTCGTTTCACCGTTCCACAAGTATAAGTATAATTTTTCTAATATACTAATATACTCATTTAGGGATACTTTCATTCATTTCCCCGTCCCAAGAATAATAGTATAATTTTTATAATATACTTATTTAACATTTAACTCAAGTTAATATTTTACCGTCCCACAAGTAGGAGTATACTTTCAAACACTTATACTAACATTCTCAGGATATAAACATACTCCATGTACACCCTTGCATACAAACCAAGTCACTTACCTAGTATAATTATACTCCCTTTGTCCCAAATAAACAAGTATCACAAATAAAATCTTTTCACAATAATTTCACCACATATCACACATATAACAAATATATGACCATTTTACTATTTAAGGGGAATTAGTAACTTACCTATTTCCGGAAAAAGTATCGCAGAAATATGTTTTGTTCGGGTAGAAATGACCTACTCAACGCCCTGATCATTTTTATATAATTTTAAGAAAGTGCAAGTGTGTGTAGTGTTCACAGAGAGGAGAAGAGGTGAGGATAAGAAGGCAATTGATATTTTTCAAGTTTCACTTAGGACCCTTTACTTTCCTTTTGAGCAAATAAGACCCTAAACTTTAAAGTTACACTTTGGACCCTAAAGTTTCAACTAACTCATTTATTCCTTTTAATAAAATTACTACTAACACTTTAACTAACCCATATGCTCAAATAATATATGCAAGTCATAAAAATATTTTCTAACACATAAAATGCACACATAAGTTCAAATTAAAATTCCCAAAAATTTAAAATAAATTGGGACGGGTTTTTGAGGTCGTTACAATCACTCCCCCTTAAAGAAAATTCATCCTGAATTTTAGGGTTTACTTACCTCGAGCCTCAAACAACCAAGGATATTACCTTTCAATTCAGTCTCGAAGCTTCCAAGTAGATTCTTTCACATTATGATTTCTCTATACAACTCAAGCAAAATGAATACTTTAATTTCTCAATTCTCGAACTCTAGAATCAATCACTTGAACTGAATGTTCCTCCTAATACTTACTCGATTCAATATCCTCTAAAACTTTAGACATACATGAGAAGAATCATAAACAGATTTGCGTAGCATCGGCACATGGAACATATTATAAACCTTGTCAAGAGAAGGAAGTAACACAAGATGATAAGCCCAATCTCCAACTCTTCCCAAAATCTCAAAAGAACTGATATATTAAGCAAACTCCACGAGAAGTAAAGGTATATCCCATGAATTCTAAGAATCAACTGAACAAGTTCTCAACATATCCTCGAGAATCTGAATGGTCCTTTCTGACTGGCCATCTGTCTGAGGATGAAAACCCGTACTAAATCCCAATTCTGAATTCAAAGCCTTCTGAATTGCTTACTAAAATCAAGATGTAAATAAGGAACACATATCTAATACCATGCTCGTAGGCATCCCATGAAATCGAATCTTCTGAACAAATAAGTAACAACTGGAATTAACATTTATACCTTCAAATAGATAAGGTGAGGAAACTTGGTAACCAATCCGCTATCAATCAACATCATTGTTCTCAACTATTCAGTGTAACTCCTTCAATGAAACCTTTCGCAATAGATTCATATCCACTCAGAAATCTCAAAAGCTTGTCACAAACCAACTGATCACTGACACTTTACTTCTAAATATTCGCAGCTCAAGGACTTAGTTGAATGCTTAGAATTTCTCGTGTCAAACAAATCAAATGTAACTCTTCAAATTTATCTCAATACTCTACATTTACTCGGATTCATAATTAAATTGGTCTTGTGTCTCTCTTCAAGTACCTATAGTTGAATTCCGTTATGCATGTCGGTTCCACTAAGTATCGACTACATACTCTGCTACAAAAGTTAAAGTTCCATCACTAGCAACGAATAAAATCGTGTTGTCTATCATCATTCATTCCACTAGTAATTTTCTATAGTTGAAATCATTCAATAGAGTAGAAACTTAAAGCTTTCACAATCGCAAAATCATCACATGTCTCGACTCATAAGGACTCCAAGATGTCAATTCCTCTAACCTTCCCCCATTTAGTGTTATCAAACATGAACTATAAGTCAAGGAATCCTCTAATATATTTGTCTTTCCTGAATGATATAACATAATATTCTACTTGCATTGTCTCAAGTGTAGCTCTCCTGAAGAAAATGATTACTTCAACTCTTATGGTTGGTAAACACTTCAATATGGCTTTATAAAGGTCATTCACTAATGCCATGGATGTATAATCGCAATAAATCTCATGTTATAGGTAGGATAATTTTGTTCATAAGGAATCAATCTTCTCAAAGCACACATTGTTACCATATAATTCTGAAGCGATGAACATCTTAATCATTCTTTAAGGCATCACCATGAATAATAAATTTATCAGATCCACTATAATTGTAAAACTCGACATATCCACTAGAAAATAGTAACACTGATCATATCCTCTAGATAACTGTAATACTAGTCAAATCCATTAAGCAATATCAATACTGAAGTTGTCATCAACTCTCGTTTCAACAATTAAAAACTCGTTTCATTCTTACCAATCCATCGAGAAAGTGTATCTTCCTGTGTCATATAGTTTACTGTGTAGCTACCTTAGAAATCCATCAATGAATCTCTAACCATATGCCAATCTCAACAAGTTACATACCTCTGCTACTGAAGTAGGATTTTTCCAATTAATGTTGCTTCCATATTTAAGAATCAATAACCATGCCTGAGTTGAAACTTCCTCAAAATAATATATCCTCTAACAAGAAGACATAATGCCTTGATTTCACAACTGTTGCCTCTCACAAAGCAATTCAATTACGGCTACAGATACAACTCAGCATATCCAACAATACCACTGAAGTAGTTGTTAATTCAAACACTATGACCACAATTTATGATGCTATACCTGGTATGAAAAACCGTTTTAAAAATATACTCAACTCAAAATTTCAACTGATGATAATCACTTCAAGTCAACCACTGAATAAACCACTGATCTCTGAAGTTGATCAAATATATCCCCCATATAAAATAACAAGTGATGATTCATTATAGTCATCTGGTTGAGCTCTTAGTATTCAATATACAATCGCAAAGTACCATACCTTTTCATAATAAACAATACTGATACATCCCACGTAGATATACTAAACGTAATGAATCCCTTGTCAAGAAATATCTCAAGTTGAATCTTCTACTCCTTTAACTCAACCAATGTTATGGATATATTGCACTAGATATCAACATTATACCGAACAACTCAAGATAACCCAAGGTTTTCATCAATCATGTACTACTCAATAGAAAACATATCTGAGATCCCACAAAGGAAGAGTACATTATCTAGTTTAGCTATAGACACTCTGCTGCCAACCCCATAAACCAAATACCAGGCATAACATTGTGATAAAAAAAAATTCAGACTTTAATGCATAAATAACATGAATGCTAAACACATATATCTACCATGCTTAATTAAAGCACACTAGCATATAAAACTCTACCACAATAATATCAAAATCTTGCTATGGAAAAATAACTAAATCAGCAAGTAGAACATGCTCACAAATTTGCACATCACAAGTGCGCAACACTCTATCAATCACCAAACACTCCCCCTTAGGATAGACACCTCTAACACCTAAGGTAGAAACTCAGGAGACACATGTAATCGAGAAACAAAATGCACAGACACATAAGAATGTGAAGAGCCAGGGTCTATAAGTGTATGTGCTTCAAACTAGACATAGAAATTATACTTCCAATCACATTAGAAGGATCTGAAATCTGTTGTTGATTGATGGCAGAAACACTACCTGATACCTTAAGCTTCCCTGAAGCATCCCTCTTTTGGCCCTAAGAAGACCCAATTACACTTCCCGATAACTGATTCTTAAATCTAGGGCAATCCTTCTGAAAATGACCCAACTGACCACATCTCATACATTTGCCTTGCTTCTTCCAACATCTTTCTTCTAAATGCCCTTCCTTCCGACAATAGCTATATACTCGTTTACCTTGAGTTATTCTATTCTGTGGCCCTTGAAAAGATTCCTTAGCTTGCGAAGAGGTCCCTTGGTATTCTTTACTATCACCACACTGGGGTTGTGGTTTTAACTGTCCTCCTCATTTTGTCACATCTGAGGCTTCAACCTTGCTTTTATGCTCAACTATATCGTCAATTGTTTTCATTACAGTTTCAAACATACCTTGGAACATTGTTCGAACCTCTTCTCTAACATTGCCCAGCCCTGAAGGCCCCGACTGATCACCCTCTGTTCCAACCATCTTCAGTGATTATCTGCATAAAACACTCAATTTTACTCACTCTCTACCCAACTACCCTCCTAGGTCACTTAGTCATTCTAGACCATCTACAACCTAGCTCTGATACCAACTGTCGCGCCCCAGACCCGTGGTCCTACTTGGCCCCACGCTCGGGACACGAGTGGAAGATGTTATAAAACACTTTTAGAATTTTTTTTTGAAATATACTTTCATAAAGTTTAACAAAATCCACACTCGAAGTTCAAAGACTTCATTTAACTTTCAAACAAACTCTTTCACAAACGAAAGTACTTAGCCCGAAGACTTACAAACTTTTATACAAATGTACATACACCAACATTATCCAAAATAATGGTGTTACAAAATGATGAAGTCACGGAAACTCTACCCAAAAGGTTATACATCTATGTAATGTAATCTTGACAAAATTCATATCCCAAACTCTTACCACCACGACGTCCTCCCGTGCAATTATCCTATTCCCTGGACTCGCCTTTATCTAAATCAGTAAACAAATAAGGGGTGAGAATGAATCTCAGTAAGCTACTAAAATGCAACTACGTTACATGCTGATATGATAATCATAAAGAAACTATATCAACAAATAATAATATAGCATATAGCACATAACATGAGAGGCTCCATATTGCCAACCGTCCCATACCGGTTGGAAATAACGACCAACTCATCAGGCAGCACATAAGGCTAAATTATTCACTCATACATGGATACTGAGCCAAGGTTCTCGAATCAAACATATAACCATCTGAGAAAACCATCTGACCACCATAAATAGCTGAAGCCGGGATCCCGAAAACCAAACTATAACCGATAGAACCAAAGTAACTAGAGAGGGAAATATGACACAAAGTCATAACCCAAATACTCACCAAAAGGAGCGATTCATCCCATCCAAGGCCAATCTGGACTGGGGAAACAGAGAAGGCACAGTGGACACCTTATAGTGAACTTGGCTTGTGTGCCACTATAATTCTCCCACACCTGACACGAGGTACCAATGAAAAACCTTATAGTGAACATACTTGTACCACTATAATTCTCCCATTGCCTGACTCCACAACAAGACCAGCTGGACTTTCACAAGAAGCACAGTAATGAATAATTGCTAAACAACAACAACCGGGGCAATGATTATAAAATAATGAACCAAGCCAAACACATCAAAGATGCACATATAGAATCACTCACAAAGAGTCTATAACAACATAATTCAAGGTCACAATACATTCTTTCACACACTTGAACACCCTTCTCATTAACCATAATAATACCCTAGGACACTCGTATATTGGTCCTAGACAATACCCCAAGGATTAAACCAAAGATAACCTTCTATACCTTACCTCAACCAAACTATAAGATTCAGGGAAAGTGTACGGCCGCCCAAAACAGGGTGTGCGGTCGCACACATTCTGTTTTCCCAAGAACAAAATCTTCCAGAGAGATGTGCGGCTGCACGCCCCTTTTGGGCGGCCGCCCAACACACTCGACAGGCCAAAACCAAAATAAGCTATACTCATTTTGTTTCACCGTTCCACAAGTATAAGTATAATTTTTCCTAATATACTAATATACTCATTTAGGGATACTTCCATTCATTTCCCCATCCCAAGAATAATAGTATAATTTTTATAATATACTTATTTAATATTTAACTCAAGTTAATATTTTACCGTCCCACAAGTAGGAGTATACTTTCAAACACTTATACTAACATTCTCAGGATATAAACATACTCCATGTACACCCTTGCATACAAACCAAGTCACTTATCCAGTATAATTATACTCCATTTGTCCCAAATAAACAAGTATCACAAATAAAATCTTTTCACAATAATTTCACCACATATCACACATATAACAAATATATGACCATTTTACTATTTAAGGGGAATTAGTAACTTACCTATTTCCGGAAAAAGTATCGCAGAAATATGTTTTGTTCGGGTAGAAATGACCTACTCAACGCCCTGATCATTTTTATATAATTAGTTTTTAAAACGGAGAAGTAATTAAAAAGATAGAAATTAAAATAGGATGAACTTACTTTCTTTTCCATGGATACAGAGAGAGAGAAAATTTTAAGAAATTTTAAGAAAGTGCAAGTGTGTGTAGTGTTCGCAGAGAGGAGAAGAGATGAGGATAAGAAGGAAATTGATATTTTTCAAGTTTCACTTAGGACCATCTACTTTCCTTTTGAGCAAATAAGCCCCTGAACTTTAAAGTTACACTTTGGACCCAAAAGTTTCAACTAACTCATTTATTCCTTTTAACAAAATTACTACTAACACTTTAACTAACCCATATGCTCAAATAATATATGCAAGTCATAAAAATATTTTCTAACACATAAAATGCACACATAAGGTTCAAATTAAAATTCCCAAAAATTTAAAATAAATTGGGACGGGTTTTTGAGGTCGTTACAATCACAACCTACAGGCAATAGGCAAGACCAGCGAGTCCATAAGGGAAAGGGGAAAAAATCCAATCAAATTTTTAGACGATACATTCACATACACACGAGGAAAAATTCACACGTCATAAATAGTATCACTGAATACATGGCATGCAAACACGCTCTCCAAATCAAAAAACACACACGTGGCTCTCAAAGCACCCCTGAATGTATGCACACCCTCCATCCCACAAAAATGTGCACACTTTTGGGTGTGCACAAGAATTAAGGAGATAATATTAGTTGATAGTTGTTGTGAATATGAAAACTGAAAAAATAAAGAGAAAGTGAGGTAGGAATAGTAGTTAATAGTTGTTGTGCAGTCTTACTTTCTATTTTAGTTTCTCCCACAATAAGAATCTCTTTCCAAAAATAGCAATTACTAGGCAAGAAGCAATAGTGTTTTGGAGAACTTAGTCCTTCTAATAATTCTCCTATAATCACACAAAAAAAAAAAAAAAAAAACACATACTAACTTACTTTTTCCCCACTTACACTATGAATAGCGTTTTGGATAATTATATCCTCAATTCACTTTCAATATTTACCTATTTTCTAGTATTTTCTTAATAAGCATGCACAACCAAGGTAGGACTCTTACTTTGGGATGAAGGGAGTATATAAAAAATTATTTTGAGAAAGTTTGACTTATCAATAAGACGCCCAAAAGAGAAGTTTATGCGCATTGTTATGGGATGGGGAGAGTATATACTATCAACAACTCTTGATGCTATTGCTTTGTTTTTGTATGTATGTTGTGTGTTAAGTTATTATTCTCTTGTATTTAACGTTTTAGATATCGCAATTGACATTTATTTATGAGTGTTTAATTTACGAAGATACGCCACAAAAAAATGTATGTGGACTAATAAGAAACTAATTTTAATAATAATTAAGATTATTAATTTATAAAATAAAATAACTTTTTTTTAAAAAAAATGAAAATGTAAGGCCAAAATACGTTTACCCCCCCCCCCCCCCCAAAGTATCCACGCAATCCCACTTTGCACACCAAACCGAATTTTATCTCAGAGTAACACTTTAATTTTCCTTTAATCTCACTTTGACACCTAGCACCTAACGAAGTTAGAAATTTAACGAGAAATGGTCATGTGCATTCCATGTGTGTGGTATTTTTTTCATTTTTGTTTTAACTTCTAATTAACCTTTTATTTATTATTCTTCTCCATATTAGATTTTATTGATGTAATAAAATAATAAAAGTTATAAACCATTATCTAAAATAATAAATTTATTTGATCTAAAATAATAAACTAACCAAAAAAAATAAAAAGAAAGAAATCGAAATAAAAAGAAAGAAAGAAAGAAAGAAAGAAAAAGAAAAAGAAAAAGAGAAAACCCACCCTCTGTAACGACCCCAAAACCCGTCCCAATTTATTTTATATTTTTGGGGGTTTTAAATTGATATTATGTGTTGCTTAATATTTTGTGACTTGCATTGTTTATTTGATTAATCGTGTTAGCTTAAAAGTGGGGAGTAATAATGGTTAAAGGGAGTAAATGGATTAGTTGAAACCTTAGGGGTTAAAGTGAAAAAATGTAAGTTTAGGGGTTTATGTGCTCAAAAGGATAGTGGAGGGGCCTTAGTGAAAAATTTTAAAAATATTAATTCACACTTATCTCACCATCTCTCTCTGCGAATTGTTACACACTCTTAAAACTTTGCTAAAATTTCTCTGGTTCAAGTAGAAGAAAGAAAAGGGTAAGTTCATTTCATTTCATTTTGATTTTATTTCTTTTTAATTACTTCTCCGTTTTAAAATCTAATTATATAAAAATGATCAGGGCGTTGAATAGATCATTTCTACCCTAACAAAACATATTTCTGCGATACTTTTTCTCGGAATAGGTAAGTTACTAACTCGCCTTTAAATGTTAAAATGGTCATATATGTTATACTTGATACTTGTAATTGTTAATTTTGTGA
This sequence comes from Campanula takesimana, assembly GCA_026119855.1. NCBI lineage: Eukaryota > Viridiplantae > Streptophyta > Magnoliopsida > Asterales > Campanulaceae > Campanula > Campanula takesimana. The sequence continues at coordinate 70,599 of JAOWBW010001866.1, read as the reverse complement.
TTTGGGTGAATTTAGTGATACTTGTAATTTTGGGACAAAGGGAGTAGTATGAGATTTGTAGTAAGAAGTGTTTGGTTTAGTTCAAGTGTGTTCCTGAGTGTTCTTTGCACTTATATGGGTAGAGAGTATGCTTCAGGTATAAGGGTGTTAGTACTTTTGGGACGGTGGAACGAAGAGAGTAAAATTATCAAGTTTTAGGCTATCAGGAAGGCCCAAAAAGCCAAATCGTGCGATGGGGCACACGCTCCCTTTTCGGGAGGGCGTGCGCACCCTTTAGTGACTCAAAAACCACCATTCTGATCGAGGGGGGCGCGCACTCCCTTTTAGGGAGGGCGTGCGCACCCTCTTCTTTTGCAGTTTGTCAGTTTTACGTTCCATCTTCCGGAGGCCATAACTTCTTGATCCGGACTCCGTTTTGTACGTGTAAACTATCGTTGGAAAGATCTTTTCGAGTAATACACGATGAATTGGTTTATTCAACTTGAATTAAGGTTCAAATCATGACTAGGTTCTGGTTATTACCCTATGATACTCCGATAGGTGTTTTATCTCAAAAGGGTATGAATTGGTCCGTTTGTGATCGAGTTTGGAATGATGTAACCGTTTAGGTTCATTTTGGGTGTTGCACATCTTTATGATGCTTTCGTGGGGTTTCTTACTTTGTAATCCCTTGTGTGAGAAATGGGTTTAACGTACTTGGTTGTTGAGGATCGTGTTCAAGTGTGTGTAAGATTGTTGTTTGACTTAATGTCATTGATAAAGGATTGTGTTGTGACTTAATGTCAATGTTGTGAACTCTTTATGAGTAACGTGTTTGAATCTTTATGATGAGCTTGTGTGGTTCCCTACTTTGGAATCATGCCCCGGTTGTTGTTTAAAGCAAGTATTTATTACTATGCTCGTGTTAAAGTCCAGCTGGTACTTGTTGTGGAGTCGGGCAGTGGTAGGGATTATAATGGCACATGAGCCAAGTTTATTTTAAGGTTTCTACCATTGGTTTCCCATTTTTAACCACCTTCCTTGGGCCACGTATTGGGTTTGGGCTAGCTCTTCTTTGTGTGAGTTTAGTCACCGTTTGGGTTATGACTTTGTGTCATTTTCCCCCCGTTGTTATTGTTGTTGTTATTGTTTGGTTCCGGAACCAGTTTCAGCCCTTTGGTGCTGCTCTGTTGATACCTCTCAGATGGTTATGTTTGATTTGAAAACCTTGGCTCAGTATCCACTTATGAGTGTTTATTTCCGCCTTATGTGTGGTATGATGAGTTGGCTTTGCCTCTCATGTTATGTGCTATATGAATGCTTATTGACATTGTTCAATTATAAGTATCATTTCAGCATGTAACGTAATTACATTTTAGTAGCTTACTGAGATTTATTCTCACCCCGTTCCTTTCAATGTAGTTTTCTTTAGATAAAGGCGAGCCAAGGGGATAGGTCACTTCACAAGGGAGGACGTCGGGTTGATAATCCATTTTGGAAAGTAAGTGTGGTTTAAAGGTTACATTATATAAATGTATAACCTTTGGGGTAGTGTACCCGAGACTTTATCCGTGTATCACCTATTTTGTTAAAGTGTGGTAATTGTACATTTGTAAGTAAAGTGTGTAATCCTTTGGGCTAAGTAATTTCGTTTGTGAAAGTTGGTTGTAAAGTTTGTTTGAAAGTTAAATAGAAGTCTTTGAACTTCGAGTGTGGATTTTGTTAAACTTTTATGAAAGTATATTTCGAATTTTTTTTTAAAAGTGCTTTATGATGTCTTCCGTGCGTGTCCTGAACGTGGGGCCAAGTAGGACCACGGGTTGGGGCGCGATATTTGGTATCAGAGCTAGGTTGTAGATGGTCTAGAATGACTAAGTGACCTAGGAGAGTAGTTGTGTATAGAGTGAGTGACGTTGAGAGTCTTATGCAGGTACTTATTGAAAATGGTTGGGACAGAAAGAGATCAGTCAGGACCTTCAAGGCAAGGGAATGTTTGAAGCGGCCATGAAAACTCTAAATGATCAAAGGCAAGGAGGAGAACAAGCACCTCCGAGATATGGGCTAGAACAGTTCTTAAAGATAAAACCAATAGGCTTTGATGGAGAACCAGATGTAACAAAGGTGGAAAGGTGGATTGAATCGATGGAGAAATATTTGATGTTCTGAGATGTTTTGATGAAGATCAAGTCAGGTTTGCTACTTATAAACTGAGTGGAGCTACTGAGTATTGGTGGAAATCTTTGAAGACCAATTGGGATGAGACTCATGTACCCTATACTTTGGAAAATTTTCTGAAGAAGTTCAAGGAACATTTCATTCCCCGGGTGGATCAAGACAAGAAAGAAATGGAGTTTCTCAACTTAGAGCAAAATGTTATGTCCGTGACTTAGTATACATCTAAATTCACAGAGCTATCCAGGTACTATACTCATCTAGTTGCAACTGAGGAGAGGAAGGCAATGCGATGTGTGAGAGGATTGAGAACTGTGATCCGAACTCAATTTGTATCCCACAAGTTACAGGATTTTCAAGATGCAGTTGATAGAGTTTATTAAGTAGAACACGATATTGAAGAACATAAGAGGAAAGTTGAACTATCAGGTGTGGGAAGACAAGGAAGATCTCAACCATAATATGGTGACAATCAAGGTAACACCTCGGGAAATCAAATTAGAATGATATGTAACTATTGTCAAAAGGAAGGGCATTCTGATGAAAGGTGTTGGAAGAAGTTGGGTAAGTGTTTGAATTGTGGTCTGTTTGATCATTTTCAAAAGGATTGTCCTAGAACCAGGAATGTATCATTTGGGAGTGGAACTGGATCATCACAGGGTCAAAAGAGGGATGCTTCGGGAAAGCCTAAGGTGCAGGGTTGTGTTTTGCTACTAATCAATAACAGGCTTCAGATTCTTCTGCTGTGATAGGAGGTATAATTTTTATGTCTAGTTTGAGGGCACGTGCACTTATAGACCCCGGCTCATTACATTTATATGTGTCTGTACATTTTTGCATCTCAGTTACATTTGTCTCCTGAGTCTTTATCTTATGTGTTAGAGGTGTTCACCCCTATGGGGAGTGTTTGGTGACCAATAAGGTGTTACGTGACTGTGATGCCCATATTTGGGAGCATGTTTTATTTGCTGATTTAGCTATATTGTCATTGCAAGATTTTGATATTATCTTGGGAATGGATTGGGTAAATAATTACCATGCTTCAGTTGATTGTTAAAAAAAGATTGTCACATTTTCTATTCCTGATGTGCCTGAATTTACTTTTGAGGCTACTCCTCTAGGTAGGGGGATTGGTATTATTTCTTATGTGAAAGCTAGAAAATTTTTACACCATGGTTGCACGGGGTATTTGGCTAATGTTCTTGATACTACTAAAAAGGGTTTCTGAAATAGAGGATGTGCATATTGTTAATGAGTTTCCTTATGTGTTTCTCTACTGAGTATTCTATGCCTCCCGATAGGGAAATCGAGTTCTATATTGATTTATTTCCAGGTACTACCCCGATATCTGAATCACCTTATAGAATGGCTCCAGCTGTTTTCATGGATATGATGAATTGGGTTTTCAAACCTTATCTTGATACCTTTGTGGTTGTCTTTATCGGTAATATCCTTGTTTATTCTAAATTTCGAGAGGAACATGAACAATATTTGCGAATGGTTTTGTCTGGGCTTCGAGGGAAGTAGTTATTTGCGAAATTTTCTGGGTTTAGCGGAGTATTATCGAAGATTTATTGAGGGGTTTTCCAAGATTGTTACACCATTCACTCAGTTGACTTGAAAGAATGTATCATATATATGGGATGAAAAATGTCAAGTCAGTTTTGAGGAATTAAAGAAGAGATTGACCACTGTACTTATTCTTGAGTTACCAAATGGGAATGATGGTTATTTACAGTGATGCTTCGAGGAAGTAAACTCCTTGCGAACAGAACTATCTGACCCATGCCTTGGAACTTACTGCGATTGTTTTTGCGTTACATAAGTGGAAATATTATCTTTATGAAACAAAGTTTGAGATTTTTATAAATCATAAGAGTTGAGATATATTTTCTCCCAGATAGAGGTGCATAACTGACAGCGTAGATGGATGGAACTTTTGAAGGTTATGATTGTACCATCTCTTATCATCCGGGCAAGGCAAACGTGGTCGCAGATACTATTAGTCAGAAATCTTACAAAGTTTCGAGGATGGTCCGAGAATGGAAAATGTCAGGGGATGCACGGGATTGGTGTCCACATGAATTGAAGCATGGGGTGATAATTGCGAATATTCGTGTTTTACTAACCTTAATTCCACAGATAAAAGATGCTTAGAAGGATGACCCCAATTTAAGAAAATTAGTGGATAAAATCGAGGATAGAAAATTTGAAGATTTCTCTCATAGTCCTGAAGGAGTATTAACTTATAGAGGGCAGTTATGTGTACCAACATTGATTGAATTAAACGTCAAGTTCTTGATGAGGATCACAAGTTCAAGTATAGTATTCATCCCGGGAGTACCAAGATGTATCAGAATTTGAAACAATATTTTTAGTGGAATAATATGAAATGGGAAATAGCGGATTATGTAATAAAGTGCTTGACTTGTCAACAAGTTAAAGCTGAACATCAAAGACCTGCCGGTCTACTTTAACCTCCAAAGATACTTGAGTGGAAATGGGAACATGTTACAATAGATTTTGTAATAGGATTGCCTCGTACTTGAAGAAAGCATGATGCAGTTTGGGTAATCATGGATAGATTGACAAAACCCGCTCATTTTTCTACCTATTGAGATTGGCTATTCGATGGAAAAGTCATATTGGGCCTTTCGAAATTATAGAAAGAGTTGAAAATCTTGCGTACTATCTTGCGTTGACATCTTCTTTGGGTAAATTCATAACGTGTTTCATATCTCTGTGCTTTGCAAAAATTTGTATGATACATCTTATATGTTATCAGAGATACAAGAGGATCTAGAACCCGATATGTTTTATATAGAGCAACCAGATCGAGTGATTGATACCAAAGTTCAAGAATTGAGAACTAAAAGTATTCCTCTTGTTAAAATTGTGTGGAGAAATCATAATATGGAGGAATCTACTTGGGAGCTTCGGGACGAGATGGAAAGGAAATATCCCTGGTTGTTTGATTCGTTTGGTAAGTTACCCTAAATTTCGGGATGAATTTTCTTTAAGGGGGAGTGATTGTAATAACCCCAAAACCCGCCCCAATTTATTTTATATTTTTGGGGGTTTTAAATTGATATTATGTGTTGCTTAATATTTTGTGACTTGCATTATTTATTTGATTAATTGTGTTAGCTTAAATGTGGGGAGTAATAATGGTTAAAGGGAGTAAATGGATTAGTTGAAACCTTAGGGGTTAAAGTGAAAAAATGTAAGTTTAGGGGTTTATGTGCTCAAAAGGAAAGTGGAGGGGTCTTAGTGAAAATTTTTTAAAATATCAATTCACACTTATCTCACCATCTCTCTCTGCGAATTGTTACACACTCTTAAAACTTTCCTAAAATTTCTCTGGTTCAAGTAGAAGAAAGAAAAGGGTAAGTTCATTTCATTTTGATTTTATTTCTTTTTAATTACTTCTCCATTTTAAAATCTAATTATATAAAAATAATCAGGGCGTTGAATAGATCATTTCTACCCGAACAAAACATATTTCTGCGATACATTTTCCCAGAATAGGTAAGTTACTAATTCCCCTTTAAATGTTAAAATGGTCATATATGTTATACTTGATACTTGTAATTGTTAATTTTGTGATTTGGGTGAATTTAGTGATACTTGTAATTTTGGGACAAAGGGAGTAGTATGAGATTTGTTTTAAGAAGTGTTTGGTTTAGTTCAAGTGTGTTGCTGAGTGTTCTTTGCACTTTTATGGGTAGAGAGTATGCTTCAGGTATAAGGGTGTTAGTACTTTTGGGACGGTGGAACGAAGAGAGTAAAATTATCAAGTTTTAGGCTATCAGGAAGGCCCAAAAAGCCAAATCGTGCGATGGGGCGCGCGCTCCCTTTTAGGGAGGGCGTGCACACCCTTTAGTGTCTCAAAAACCACCATTCTGATCAAGGGAGCGCGCGCTCCCTTTTAGGGAGGGCGTGCACACCCTCTTCTTTTGCAGTTTGTCCGTTTTACGTTCCATCTTTCGGAGGCCATAACTTCTTGATCCGGACTCCGTTTTGTACGTGTAAACTATCGTTGCAAAGCTCTTTTCGAGTACTACACAATGAATTGGTTTATTCAACTTTAATTAAGGTTCAAATCATGACTAGGTTCTGGTTATTACCCTATGATACTCCGATAGGTGTTTTATCTCAAAAGGGTATGAATTGGTCCGTTTGTGATCGAGTTTGGAATGATGTAACCGTTTAGGTTCATTTTGGGTGTTGTACATCTTTATGATGCTTTCGTGGGGTTTTTTACTTTGTAATCCCTTGTGTGAGAAATGGGTTTAACGTACTTGGTTGTTGAGGATCGTGTTCAAGTGTGTGCAAGATTGTTGTTTTACTTAATGTCATTGATAAAGGATTGTGTTGTGACTTAATGTCAATGTTGTGAACTCTTTATGAGTAACGTGTTTGCATCTTTATGATGAGCTTGTGTGGTTCCCTACTTTGGAATCATGCCCCGGTTGTTGTTTAAAACAAGTTGTAGATACCCCGGGGGACCACGGCTTGGCTAGAGCGCGTGAATTACCTAGGATGTCTACTTGATTTTAAGAGTCGCCACCTATGTTTTAGAGGAACATAAGAAAAACCTAAAAAGAGCCAATTTTATATACAAAACCAGAGATTCGGGAAAAGATGGGTTCGGGGGTTAGGTGACGGAGTGGGAAGTACTTAAACACCCACTCCGCCCCGCTTACGCGGGTCTTGCTACTTTTGGTGTTCTAATGCTAAATATCCTTCAATTTAATGATAAGAGAAATGTGCTAACAATTATAATGAAAAGAAAGGGGAAATTTATAGAGGAAAAATAAAGGAGAATTGCTTATTTATTGATTTATACTAAAGATTACATGTCGAATTATTGCTAGATAATTACATTAAGAAATGAGAATGTAAATTAAAGTGGAATTAAAATGTTGGGATGTAACCTTGACCAAACTTCAATAGTGAAGTGGCCTTTTGGTTGTATCCCTTTTTATGGAGATTGCATACATTGACTAGACATGAATAAAATGAGAGAAGAGGAATAAAATACCTTAAGAAAGAGGACTTCAAACTTGGACTTGAAAACGGTGTTGTTGTAGGGAAATTGTTGTAGAACAATTTGTGTAGAGTCTTGTTACGAAGAACTCTTGTTGGGAGAATTTTTGTAGAGAATTGTGTATAGTGTGTGTATAGAGAAAATTCAAGTCTAAAAATGAGGTCCAAGGTCCCCTTTCCAAGGTAGAAGAAGGGGGTTTTTATAGGTAAAAATAGGAGGGAAATGTTGGAGGGAAATTGATCAATCCATGTGAAATGGAATTGATCAATAAAAAATAAGATAAATAAAATAATAAATAAAAGAAATAAAAGAAATAAAGATAAAATCATTTGTTTTTGGGAAAAGGCTAGAATAAAGGATTTGGTATTTAATGAAATAAGGGGGGATGAACTTGGATGTAAAAAAGAGGTTATTTGTGATCAAAGAAGATGTTTGTAAATAAGAAAAGGGAGGGAAATAAGGTGCAATCCGTTACTGCCAAAATGGGAAGCGCGCGGGTCCCGATTTAGGGGCGAGACGCACGCGCGGCCCGTTGACAGTGTCGGAGGCGCCCGCGGGTAAAAATGACAGAATGACAGAAAGACTCTAAAAGTTAATTCTGTTATGCAGTTTAGTCCAAAACTAACGGAATCAGTTAGGAACTTAACCGAAGTAACAGAAATTAACAAAAATAAGTTAAATAAAAATACTATGTATGCAATCGGGGTGAGAGAGGTCCAAAGCGGGGTGTCTACAGAGCCCCTCGGCGACGTGGATTGCAAAGCAAAACGCGTCAACGAAAGAAAGACAACCGCCGAGGACATCGACAAGAGAAAACAAAGACTCGATAAAACATGAATTTGAAATTATAAAGGATAGGAGTGCGCTCCCTGTGTGAGCGGCTTTCGCGGATGGAAAGGGTGTGGTGGCTTGAGGCGGCCCACCACGGCCACAATTTTTTTTTAAAAAGGTGTGGTTGCTTGAGGCGGCCCACCACGGCCACAAAATTTTAAAAAGGTGTGGTGGCTTGAGGCGGCCCACCACGGCCACAAAATTTTTAAAAAGATGTGGTGGCTTGAGGCGGCCCACCACGGCCACAAAAATTTAAAAAGGTGTGGTGGCTTGAGGCGGCCCACCACGGCCGCAATTTAAAGAAAGAGGGGAATTTTGAAATTGTGAAAGATGGGGTGCGCTCCCTGTGTGAGCGGCTTTATTGATATAGAAAGGATATGGCGGGATCCGTCTTGCTGAAGCGGGATCCGTTTGCTGGTGCGGGGTCCGTTTGCTGGTGCGGGATCCGTTTGCTGGTGCGGGATCCGTTTGCTGGTGCGGGATCCGTTTGCTGATGCGGGACCCGTTTGCTGATGCGGGATCCGTTTGCTGATGCGAGATCCGTTTGCTAGAGGCGGGATCCATTTGCTAAGGCGGGATCCGTTTGCTGATTGCGGGATCACCGTGGACCAAATTGCTGTCTAGAGCTACAGTTGCTGTTGACTTTATCGTGGGGATGCGGGCATGGTTGACTGTGGACCATTTTCTGCTGGGGATGAAGTGCCTTGAGTAGCGGATGCTGTTTACTTCGTGGTGGTACCTGTTATGTGTGTGCTTGGCAGGTATATGTGTTTGTGCAAGAAGATGCATGAAGTGTGAAATGAAGAGAGAAATAGTGCTCGTGGTGCAATGTGATTTGAAAGCAGTTTGTATGAGAGAGAAGTAAAGTGATTCTGTGTGTGAAGTGATTTTTGAAAGTAGAGATTTCTTGAGATGAATGATGTTCATACCTTCACCTACCATTGCCGCTTGATTGCTGAAGGATGTTGCTGCTTTTGATGAAGAATGTCCATGCTTTGGATGGAGAATGATGATGTTGATGGTGATGAATTGTTCTTGCCTTTGAAGGAGTGTTGGCGAGATGGTATTCTGGATGATGGGTTGGTCATGCCAAAAGGCTGCCTACGTATCCCTTTAAGAGAATCAGACCAGCGTAGTTCAAGGATGCTGGGGAGTGCTGGGGAGGAAAAGCTAGGAGCAAAGCAAAGAACATACTTTTGCACATAGAAGGAGAAAAAGAAAAACAAAATTCTTTTTTTTTTTTTTTTTTTTTTTTTTTTTTTTTTAAGATTAGAAGGGAAAGAATATGCACACACATGAGAAAAAGATTTTTTTTTTAGTTTGTGGGTGAACCATTTTAACCATTGTGTGTTTGTAAAGCCAACCCAAGATCAAGTCATGTTCGATCGAAGTCCGGATTGCCTCGCATGAATGTCGTTGCTACGATGTCCAACGAAAATTGATGTCTAGCCCCAAGAGATTTGTCGTTTATGGGGCTTTAAAAGGACTATTGATGCCGAGATGCCAAGGGGTTGCTGACTGTAAAGCCCCTCGAATGCTGAACTTTGAGTGGCTTATGAAGCCCCAAGATGAATCAACTCTTAGCCCATTCATATAAACTGTCTTTTGTTGTCGACGTGGGCAAGCCCCAAGAGAAGATCATTGATACCAAGCTTTGAGAGATTGCTAAGCCCCAAATGTCATGGGCTTATCAAGTTTGTTGATGGCGGGATGTGGAGACCTTTCGGTGTGAAGCCTCAAACTTATCTTGGCATTGTATTGAGAGCAGATGCACCATTAGGTAGAACTCATGAAAGTGATCTTCCTCTTTCTCTTGCTTTGAGGTGGATGGCCTTTTTTGTGGTTGATACCCAAATGGCGGAAGGCCCATGTTGGAAGTGTAGTACGGTCTTCGGGAGACGTCTCGTGGGAGATGGTGATGTTGTTGCAGATGATAAGGTCTTGGTGTGATAAAGTCTCAAACGGTACGTTTGCTTGAGTCTTCTTAAGTCGAACCGACGGCGGATCTTCGGATGCAGCCTGTGCTTTTGATCTTGGAGAAGGGGGTGCAGTACTTGCAGAAACATTGGGATTGGCCGTAACTCTGTCTCTAGAGTTAACATATTGGCATTGCCCGCTATAACTCAGCCGGGTGAGTCTAGCATATTGAATTTTTTTTCCTTTTCTCTAAGACTTCCTTCAAAATCTCGCTGTGAGTTCTAACAAAAATCATCAAATTCATTCATAACATCGGAGCCTTCATTTAAAACCAAGAGGCCTTTTGACTGGAAGTGTTGAGGGACCATTGAAGTTTGATCCCTTTCATGGAGCCATAAGACTACTCCCAAATTGCATTGCTCGGGTACCACTGCCCAAAAGCTTGTTAATTACGAAGCCCCAATATTTCCCTTTGCTTGTATCACTGTAATGCCGTAGCCCAAAAGATTGTAGATTGCGAAGCCCCTTGAGACCTTTCGGTATAGAGCTTCAAATGTTGCTGGGGACATTGAAGTGAATTGCTTCTTGCCGATGGAGCCTTTAAGACTTGACCGTAGCCCCTAGAGTGCCATCATTGATTGCGAGAAATGTCCATCCTTGATTGGGGGAACGAGTACGGGCACACATGACAAGAGGGATTTTTGACATCCCTTTTGAGAGACTTTGAGGATAGTCTCACACATCTTTCTCGAGCATAGCCCCTAGGGCTTATTGATTGTCAAATGAAGCAAAAGAAACCCTTGTTCTTGAGTCACATAGCCCCTAGGGCGTCACCATTTTTTGAGCAAAGCAAGAGTGACTCATCCTCGTGCGAGGTAACAAACATGAGAGGACATGGCAAGAGCTACTCCATTTCTCGGGAGCCTTTCGGCGTACTTTAGAAGCACATACTTGAAGACGCTTTGAAAACTGAGACACATGTTGTTGCTATTTGCTGCCTAAGCCAATTGACTAGCTAAGGATTATTTGTGCAACCTCGTGCCCTTTTATGATGGGCTCGTTCTCGGATGGGTCTTGGTTACCTCGGGCCTTCTTTTCATGAACCCAAAAATGCACACTGCTGGAGAATGATGCCGATAACTCAAGACAACCTTTGATGGTGCCATATCTTGTCGAGCCTTTTGCAATCCCAAAGTTGACTCGGTCGGGAATTGATTTGTTGAGGAGATCCAATGTAGAACTCGTGTAGTTGTCTTCTCTAGAAGCCGGGGATCTCCATTTCTCTTTCCCTTCTCTCTCTCACTCTCTCATCTTTTTTTTTATGACGCACCCTGTTTTTTGCCTAGACCGCCGTTTCGGGTTTTCAATCTAGCGGGCATCTCTTTTGCGTCTTCTTTTTTTTGACTCGATTAATGAGGAGGTGTGCATTGACTCTGGCTGAGGAGATAAGACATGTGATTTTGCCGTGAAGACCTCTTGTCACTAAAGATGAGTGACATTGACTCGACTAGGGAAGTGTCCCTAGTATTGACTTCATGTATTTGTTGAATGACTCACGAAGGCAAGTAAGTCATTAAGAGAGAAGAGAAGGAAAGCCCCAATTTGATTGCAAGAAATTGGGAGTATCCAGAAAGAATAGAAGCCCTAGACTCGACAAGGAACGGAGAGTGATTCCAAATCTAGGAAAGTTGTTCAATCTTGAGGTGATTAATTCATTGGCAAATGAATCGTACAAAGATGTCATGAAAAGTTTGAGAGGAAGGCCGATCACCATAACGCGCTAGGGCTAAACATATCTTCTTTCTTGCATGAGACCGGACCCGAATGTTGCCTACGTTCCTCCAGTGTAGAGGCTCAGGTCACCGTAGTTCTTGTGGATTCTCCATTCGTCGTGATAGAGTTGTTGCTTCGTCGTGATGATTGTTGATGTTGCTTCGTTTGGTGGAATGATGTTGTTGTTGTGAACTTCTTAGAATGAAGGGGGATTTTTTTTTTTTTTTTTTTTTTTTTGTGCTCTAACTTTTGCCTAGGTTGATTTGAAGAGTTCAACCTAGCGAGCTTTTTTTTTTTTTTTTTTTTTTTTTTTATTATCCCCTTTTGAAAACTTTGCTCCATGATCATTGCTTCACCTTTCTTTGTCTTGATTTCGTCATTGATGTTTTGATGTCTTCGTTGTTGATGCCGTCGTCGATGTTTAGCCCCTAGGCGTTCAAGCCATGGCCTTCGTTCTAAAACTTGTTTAGACATCTTTTCATCATTTTGCCAAGAATTAAATTGAACAACTTGGAAGAGTGTATGAGGACAAGAACGACTTTTATTTGATGACTCAATGGACTCAAACATTTAACATAGGACGAGAGAAAACATTAATGCACACATTAGAGGACTTTTGACTTTTTTTTTTTTAATCCTATTTCTAGGTAGAGAAAGAGAAACGAAGATTGTTTTTGTAGTCCCCATTGTCGTTGTAGTCTTCCTTGTGGCATGATCTCTTGTTGAGGCCCCATTTCAAATCTGAGCCCCTTCCTTGATGAGTTCTTGCATGTTCTCACTCTCTGACAGTTGTTCTTCACCCACGGTAAATTCACCATTGTCAATCGAATCTTGGATGATGTCGCGGAGGGAGAAGCAATCCTCAGTGAGATGACCGCTGCATTGGTGATAGTCACACCACTTATGGTGGGAATGGTTGCGACGTAATGGTTTTGGTTGCTTGTACCCTTGGAGAGGAGAAACTTGTCCCTTGGTTTTGAGAGCTTCGTAGGCCTCGGTGATGGTCATGCCATTGAGAGGGGTATAGACACGGTCGTTTGTGGCACCTTTGTGACTTTTGAGGGGTGAGCCACTTGAGCGTGCTTTACCGTGGACCTTTGCCTTGCTGTCGGTGAGCTCTTGCAAACGAGCCTTAAGTTCGGACACTTCTTCCTTGTGAATTTTCCTCTCGAGATCAAGACGGTCTTGCCACAAATCATTCTTGCGGCGGGCATCCTCGACAAGTCTATCCATTTGTTCCCCCATGGCTCTTATTATGTTGAAGAGCCTTTCGTTGGACACGGAGATGTTCTCACCCTTGTTGTTGTTGCTGTTGGAAGCCATTGGACCTATTGAGAGAACACGGTCGATCTTAGGTTGGCCCCACAAATACCTTTTGATTAAAGTAATTAACCCACAAACAAAGGAAAAGACTCAACCACATAAGAAAAATGACTCTTTTTTTTTTTTTTTTACAAAAGTCGGAAGGACGGAGTCCTTTTTGGGGTTTCTAGAAAAATAGTGAATCGTCACACTAGTATATAGACCTTCGCGCGGTCCCATATACTCATCGGATTCCACCACGCTTGTGATTCCTACATGTGTCGGGATTAAACTAAATTAATGTAGTAAAGCATACATGCGGGGACGGATTTTTTATTTGCGTCCATTATGACCACTTGGGGACGGATTTTTATTTCGTTCATAACAACGAGTGGCATGTATGATTTGAAGACATTAGTTTAGGGAAATCTCGGCACATGAAAACCGACTTGAGTCACGGAGTGTTAGACCCTAACTAGAATTGTGTGGTTTGTGCTCGGCTTAAATATGAGGCTTAAAGGTCACCCCCAGCATGTAGTCATGAACTACGCCAATGGGCTGAGGTTGACCGCTTCGGAAGAGTCAAGGTCGAGTGGAGCTTGAAACTTCCTAGGACGGGCCTCGACGGGTTTGGGGTTGGACTTGTGCGACTCGATAGTGAGCAGTTGATAAGAATTGTGTACGTAGTGTGAGGTCTAACAAGTGAAAAAATGTTTTTTTTTTCAAAGGAAATAAAAAAAAACAAATAAGCACGTAATTTACAACTTTCGAATCACCCGTGTGACCGATAAAAATGAACAGGAAATAAAAGATGTTCTGTGCAGGCCCGGTGCCCACACACTGTCAAAACTGTCCATTCTGTTCACTGTTTCTGTTTCTGTTCTGGAAAATGGCCCAGAAGCGCGCGCATTCAGATGCCTACTCGGGAGACGCACGCGTTAGACTAAGAGAAGAGGGGGCGCCCGATTCTGGGCAGTACCTGCAAATCAGCGGGTTCAAGGGATTGCCTTGACCCTAAATTATAGAACTTTTTCCCCTGGAGTAGACGTTAGCACAGAAACATGGAATTGAAGGACAAGATGGAAGGCGGGCGATTCTGGTAATTAGGGTCGGACGCGCGCGCTTTAGGCCAAGAAGGCCAGAGGCGCGCGCTTTCTACCCTTTTTACCAGAATGCCCAGAAAATAAAATAAAAGAACACCAAAAGCAGAAAATACAAGTTTAACCCTCTATATCCCCAGCGGAGTCGCCACTATAGATACCCCGGAGGACCACGTCTTAGCTAGAGCGCGTGAATTACCTAGGATGTCTACTTGATTTTAAGAGTCGCCACCTATGTTTTAGAGGAACATAAGAAAAACCTAAAAAGAGCCAATTTTATATACAAAACCAGTGATTCGGGAAAAGATGGGTTCGGGGGTTAGGTGACGGAGTGGGAAGTACTTAAACACCCACTCCGCCCCGCTTACGCGGGTCTTGCTACTTTTGGTGTTCTAATGCTAAATGTCCTTCAATTTAATGATAAGAGAAATGTGCTAACAATTATAATGAAAAGAAAGGGGAAATTTATAGAGGAAAAATAAATGAGAATTGCTTATTTATTGATTTATACTAAAGATTACATGTAGAATTATTGCTAGATAATTACATTAAGAAATGAGAATGTAAATTAAAGTGGAATTAAAATGTTGGGATGTAACCTTGACCAAACTTCAATAGTGAAGTGGCCTTTTGGTTGTATCCCTTTTTATGGAGATTGCATACATTGACTAGACATGAATAAAATGAGAGAATAAGAATAAAATACCTTAAGAAAGAAGACTTCAAACTTGGACTTGAAAATGGTGTTGTTGTAGCGAAATTGTTGTAGAACAATTTGTGTAGAGTCTTGTTACGAAGAACTCTTGTTGGGAGAATTTGTGTAGAGAATTGTGTATAGTGTGTGTATAGAGAAAATTCAAGTCTAAAAATGAGGTCCAAGTTCCCCTTTCCAAGGTAGAAGAAGGGGGTTTTTATAGGTAAAAATAGGAGGGAAATGTTGGAGAGAAATTGATCAATCCATGTGAAATGGAATTGACCAATAAAAAATAAGATAAATAAAATAATAAATAAAAGAGAATAAAAGAAATAAAGATAAAATCATTTGTTTTTGGGGAAAAGGCTAGAATAAAGGATTTGGTAGTTAATGAAATAAGGGGGGATGAACTTGGATGTAAAAAAGAGGTTATTTGTGATCAAAGAAGATGTTTGTAAATAAGAAAAGGGAGGGAAATAAAGTGCAATCCGTTACTGCCAAAGTGGGAAGCGCGCGGGTTCCGATTTAGGGGCGAGACGCGCGCGCGGCCCGTTGACAGTGTTGGAGCCGCCCGCGGGTAAAAATGATAGAATGACAGAAAGACTCTAAAAGTTAATTCTGTTATGCAGTTTAGTCCAAAACTAACGGAATCAGTTAGGAACTTAACCGAAGTAACAGAAATTAACAAAAATAAGTTAAATAAAAATACTATATATGCAATCGGGGTGAGAGGTCCAAAGCGGGGTGTCTACACAAGTATTTATTACTATGCTCGTATTAATGTCCAGCTGGTACTTGTTGTGGAGTCGGGCAGTGGTAGGGATTATAATGGCACACGAGCCAAGTTCATTGTAAGGCTTCTACCATTGGTTTCCCATTTTTAACCCCCTTCCTTGGGCCACGGATTGGGTTTGGGCTAGCTCTCATTTGTGTGAGTTTAGTCACCGTTTGGGTTATGACTTTGTGTCATTTTCCCCCCGTTGTTGTTGTTGTTGTTGTTATTGTTTGGTTCCGGAACCGGTTTTAGCCCTTTGGTGCTACTCTGTTGATACCTCTCAGATGGTTATGTTTGATTTGAAAACCTTGGCTCAGTTTCCACTTATGAGTATTTATTTCCGCCTTATGTGTGGTATGATGAGTTGGCTTTGCCTCTCATGTTATGTGCTATATGAATGCTTATTGACATTGTTCAATTATGAGTATCATTTCAGCATGTAATGTAGTTGCATTTTAGTAGCTTACTGAGATTTATTCTCACCCCGTTCCTTTCAATGTTGTTTTCCTTAGATAAAGGCGAGCCAAGGGGATAGGTCACTTCATAAGGGAGGACGTCGGGTTGATAATCCATTTTGGAAAGTAAGTGTGGTTTAAAGGTTACATTATATAAATGTATAACCTCTGGGGTAGTGTACCCAAGACTTTATCCGTGTATCACCTATTTTGTTAAAGTGTGGTAATTGTACATTTGTAAGTAAAGTGTGTAAGCCTTCGGGCTAAGTACTTTCGTTTGTGAAAGTTGGTTGTAAAGTTTGTTTGAAAGTTAAATAGAAGTCTTTGAACTTCGAGTGTGGATTTTGTTAAACTTTTATGAAAGTATATTTCAAAATTTTTCTAAAAGTGTTTTATGACGTCTTCCGTGCGTGTCCTGAACGTGGGGCCAAGTAGGACCACGGGTTCGGGCGCGACACCCTCACATTCCAGATTCTTCATGTAGATACTCCGAGAAAACCACAACTTGACTAGAGCGGTGAAATGTCCTAGGATGTGTAATTGGTTTTAGAGATTAGAGTCGCCACCTATGTTTTGGAGGAAAATAAGAAAACCTAAGAAGTAGTCTAATGTTTGTTACGAAAACCAGAGATTCGGGAAGAAACGAGTTCGGGGGGTTAGGTTACGAAGTGGGAATTACTTAAACACCCACTCCGCCTGGCTAAAGGCGGTCTTGCTGTTTTTGGTGTTCTAGGTATGAAATGTCCTTCTTTTATTAATCATGCTAACAATTACATTCAATAGAAAAAGGGGAATTACAAAGTAAAAGAAAATTCTTCTATTTATTAATCTATGCTAACAATTACATTTAAGATAAATAAAAGAGAACTAAAAGGTAGTTTGAAATGTTGGAAGATAACCTTGACCAAACTTCAATGGTAAAGAAAGAAATAGAAAAAGAGAAAACCCACCCTCACATTCCCAGATTCTTCATGTAGATACCCTGGGAAAACCACAACTTGGCTAGAGCGGTGAATTGTCCTAGGATGTGTAATTGGTTTTAGAGATTAGAGTCGCCACCTATGTTTTGGAGGAACATAAGAAAACCTGAGAAGTAGTCTAATGTTTGTTACGAAAACCAGAGATTCGGGAAGAGACGGGTTCGGGGGGTTAGGTTACGGAGTGGGAAGTACTTAAACACCCACTTCACCCGGCTAAAGCCGGTCTTGCTGCTTTTGGTGTTCTAGGTATGAAAAGTCCTTGTTTTATTAATCATACTAACAATTACATTCAATAGAAAAAGGGGAATTACAAAGTAAAAGAAAATTCGTTTATTTATTAATCTATGCTAACAATTACATTTAAGATAAATAAAAGAAAACTAAAAGGTAGTTTGAAATGTTGGAAGATAACCTTGACCAAACTTCAATGGTAAAGTGGCCTTAGTCATAATGTTGGCCCCGTTATGCAGTTAGGCCCCGAGACTGACGAAATCAGTCAGAAACTTAACGAACACCACGAAATTCAACAAAAACAAAGTAAAAAAAGACTTAAGGTTTACTTTGTTACTTAGTCATGTCCAAGACTAACGGAGTAAGTCAGGAACTAAACAGAAAGTAACGAAAATTAACAGAAAGTAACAAAACTTAACAGAAAAGAGGAAAACAAAGACTGTGTATGTAATCGGGACATGAGAGGTCCAAGGCAGGGTGTCTACATAGCCCCTCAGGGATGTGGATTGCGAAGAAAAATGTATCGATAAAATAAATACATCCACCGAGGACATCGACAAAAGAAAAATAAAGACTCAAATAACGCATAAGATTTGAAATAACATGAGATAGAGATGCGCCCCCTTTGTGGGCGACTTTGGAGGAGATGAAGATTTCCAAAGGGAGACCCCTTATGGAAAGGAGATCCTTGTATGTTGACTCCACAGAGAGACCCCTTATGGAGAGAATGCTGGTGTTTGAAGGCTTCCAAAGGGAGACCCTTTACGGAAAGAATGCTTGTATGTTGATTCCAAAGGGAGACCCCTTACAAAAAGAATACTTGTATGTTGAATCCACAGAGAGACCCCTTATGGAGAGAATGGCGGTGATATTCAATAGCTCACCGTGTCAAAGTTTAGAGTCTAATTAGCGCACTAGATTTGAGCTGAATCTGATGTAGCGGACTCGTCATGCTTGTTTAGAGTCTGATTAGCGGACTTTTCTTGAGCTGAATCCGATGTGTTGGACCTGTTATGCTGGCTTAGAGTCTGATTAGTGGACTTTTCTTGAGCTGGATCCGATGTGGCTTACCCGTCATGCTCGCTTAGAGTCCGATTAGCGGACTTTTCTTGAGCTGAATCCGATATGGTGGACCCGTCATGCTCGCTTAGAGTCCGATTAGCGGACTTTTCTTGAGCTGAATCCGATGTGGCAGACTCGTCATGCTCACTTAGATTTTGATTAGCGAACTTGATTTGTTGAGGAGGGTTGTAGCTGCGCTTATGGACTTGTACTCCTTTACCTGTTGTACCTGTATGTGCTTTGTAGATATATGTGCTTGTGCGAGAAAGTGTATGAGATATGAGAGAAATGGTGCTTGTGGTGCGATGTGATTTGAAAGGAGCTTTTATGTATTCATACCTTCACTTACCATGGCCGCTTGATTTGGGGTTGGATTTCTGATGTTGTGGCTTTGATGAAGAATGTCCATGCTTTGGATGTTGATGAATTGCTTTTGATGGAGGACAGTAATTCTTGATGATGGGTTGGTCGTGCCAAAGGTTGCCTACGTATCCCTTGAAGGTAATCAGACCAACGTAGTTCAAGGGTGATGGAGAGTGCTGGGGAAGAAGCTAATAGCACATACTTTTTACACAAGCAAGGAGACAAAGAAAGTTTATTTATAAAAATAAAAATCTTTTGTCGTTCTCTTTTTTTTTTAGAATAGAAGAGAAAGAATATATACGCTTGCGAGAAAACGATTTTTTTTTAAGTTCGTGGGTGAATCATTTTAGCCATTGTGTGTTTGCAAAGCCAACCTAAGATCAAGTCATGTTCGGTCGAAGTCCGGCTCATCTCGCTTGAATTATTTTGTCGTTGTTGTGCCCAACAAAACATGATGTCTAGCCCCAAGAGATTTTTCGATTATGATCGATGATATCGGAACTTCAAGAGGTGTGTGTGTGTCAGAAATCTGGGTTCTTTAAATCTATGAGATGGAGAGCACAAGATTCTGGTGATGCAAGGTTTTAGGATCTGGGCTTGGTAAAGTATGAAGGTATGAAGGTTGTTCTTGAGAATTCTGGAAATGAGCAAGCAATCTTCAAATCTTCTTTCAGAAAGCAAAACACAAGCAGCTTGGAAAATGATGATGAGCGGGCTATTTATAGTGGAGCTTCAAAAACTAGCCGTTGGAGCTCTGAGCAAGGACAATGAAATGGCACAATGTGATTGGTGTGCAGGTGTCCTTTATAGTCGTTGGAGACAGAGCAAGTGGACAATCTTCAAACTTCTTCTAGAAGGATGACAACTGTCTTCACTTTGAATTTCAAACATGAGGCGCGTCTCCATCTACGTGTATGCTGAGTGTGCTTGATTTGTCGTATGTACACATCAGCACTTTGACTCAATCCAAAAAGCGTACATTGACTTGACGCTTTCCAAGCTTCTAGAATATGAGATCAGGAAATGAGAGAATTGACTAAGGTAGAGCTGCGCTCGCACGAAAGCCATGCGCATTGAGTGCGCAGATAGGTGTTGCGCATGAAGGTCATGCGCATCACACTTAGTCATTTGCAAGTGAGACCTCAAATTCAAAGTAAAAGCCCTAACCACTAAGCCTAGTCTACAAGAAGGACTTAGCTAAAAATTGAAGTAAAACTTCTTACATAGGGTCCTAAAGTTCTTAAAATATAACCTTAGGTGATGGTATCAATCAATTCTAACATAAATAGGAGGGTTAAGTAATAAGCATACCCAACAATCTCCCCCTAAATGATTGATGCCATTACCTACTATAACAAAGGCAATACATAGTACTTGATAATAACATGTCCATAAAAATGAAAATGGTAAATCATGTCTCAAGTCAATGCACACACTAGCCAGTGTTATAGATTTCTAGTCTATCCAAAAGATAAAACTTACAATGGGAAAGACAGAAATATCATTCAGCCCATACAAAATATTATGAGTTTAAGTTTAAGTATACGTTTAAACTGAATGTTTAAACATCATGCAATGAAATATGAGCAGTTATAATCATGCGCATTAAGTTAAGTTTAAATAATCCATTCATTGTTCCACAAACGAATGGTTTGAATTGAACAAAGTTTTGTGAAAACGCAATGATGCATTCTTCTCATTAAAACTTGAAAGATATGAGTTACAGTACAAGTTTTACATGGAAGAAAAATCAAAAGCAAAAATATGCGCATCAAAAAGTTATCTATGCGCAGAAAACAAATATTTCAAACATAATCTATGTTAATTATTGATAGCGCTTCCCTTAGCTCATTCTGCAGGCTGGTAAACTTGTTCATTAACTCAATCTTCAGAGCCTGAAACTTTTCATTGTATTCCACAGCCTGATTAACATAGGTTTTTATCCCACTACGCATCAAATCATTGTCTTTCTGTAGGTCTTTAGAAACTCTGTTAAAAGTATTCTCAAGCGAACCAAATTGATTTGCAAGAGATTGTTGAGAAGACGCAATCAGGTCTTAAATTTCCTTCTGCGCATCCACTAGACTTTTGGTTAACTCCACTTGAACCATTGCTTGCTTGCATATCCAGCATAGCCTAGTTCATCACTCCGTTAAAGGTATCACCAAACTGAACTAAGCAGTGGGTGACATGAGATTTGAGCGCATCAAGGGAGGAAGAGCTGGAGTCACCTGGCGCAAAATTTTCAAGTGCACTTAGAATCTTGGCGGTTTCAGCTTGAATAACTTCATTCATAGCACCAGCCAAAGTGCACAGAGCTTCATTCAACCCATGCATAGATGGAATCTTGGAGAGCGCAGTGGTAATCACACCAAAGTCATGCTCTATGTCTTGGCGTAGGATATCAAAATTTGGAGGCATAGGTGCAGCTCCAGAACTGGTTACAGGCGTGGCTTCAGAACTGGTTGCCTTTGTTGCAGAACTCTCCCCCTTAATGGCATAATCAATTGCTTGAAGTAAAATGGCTTGCGCATCTAGCCTAGCAGACTGTGCATCCAGTTTCTCTTGAATTTTAGCTTGCGTAGTGACCACTTGGAAGTGCTGGGTTTGCACGGCAAATTGATTAGCCTGGATTGTCTGTAGCATGGCCATAATTTGGCGCATGTCAGTGGAGGAACTGGAAGGATCTGAGGGGCACGTTGTGCATGAACTGGAGATAGAGGCACAACAAAGTCCTCAGAACTTGAATCCTCAGCATCTTCAACCAGTGGCACATCAGGGTCAACTGTTGGATCAGGCGCATCAAAAGAAAAGCCTTCACCATCAATAAAGATAGGTGGGGCTTGCTGCGCAACAGACCTTTGCGCAACGGCAGCTAACCTTGATTGCCTTGGGATATCACGCGCAGTCAATCGAGTGCATATTGGATCAGACTCAGTATCTTACAAGTCGTTCATAGGTCTCTTTGTTGAACGCTTCTTGAGTCTGCGCTTTATCTTCCTTGACTTGGCGGATAGAGGAATTTCATCCTCAGAAGAAGTTTCTTTATGATGCTCCCCTTGAACTGGTGCAGCCTTAGAAGTTCCAGCAGTAGATTTGGAAGGGCTGATGAGTGGGTCATTAACAGCACCTTAAAAAATGTCTTCTTCTTGGGGCGCAGGAGCAGAAGTAAAGGGGCGCGTTGACTTAGGTGCAGGAGGAGGGGGCGCAGCAACATCATCATCAACTTGGATGTCTTCATCAGACTCATCCAGTAGAGTTCTTGAGGCCTTAACATTCTTTTTTTTTCTTCTTTTCTTTCTTCTTCTCCTCAGGCGCAGCAGCCTTTGATTTCTTAGACTTCTTTGGAGGCTCAGGGTCAGAGACATCCTTTTCTTAGGAGCAGGCGCAGTAGGCTCTTGAATAGTAATCCCAGGCACAGTAGATTTCTTGGCCTTCGTTTTCTTGCGTGGCACATCAGCAGCAACGCCCATGCCATTTTCCTTATCACCCACCTTGTTCAGCACAGGTTCATATACAGACTCATCCTCAGAATCTGACTCAGATGAAGAAGCTTCCTTGACTTTACTATCAGAAACCGGAGGTGAGCCTTGGTCTTCAGGATGAATGTCTTCAAATACCTCAATGGGATCCGCAGCCCAGTACATACAGTAGTCAAAGTTTTTTACTTCACGGCAAAATTATGGAGGAATACACGAGTATACGTGCGCGTGCCAGTGACATCAACTTTCAAAGAAGGGTCTGCGTCCACTAGCTTGTGCACAGAGAGAAAACGCATGAAGACCGCAGTAAGAATTCTGCAGTGAGTCTTGTACTTAGGTGGCTTCTTGGTGTCTGCAGCTTTCTTCTTATAAACTCTCACCCAGCGCACCAACTCATCAAATATGATCTTAGCCCAACTCAACTGCTTCTTCTTGTACAAAGTATCGTCTAACAGCACACTCCAACCTTTTGAGTGCTTGCAGACTCTTGGCCTTCACATCTCCGTCAAAGGACATCTCTCCGTGCTTAAGGAACTTGTAGATTTGGGCGTACCATTGATCTCTATTTACCTCTGCATCGATCTGGATTTCACAGCAATAGGCGGGTTCTCTCTGTCCAACCCTGAATGGTTTCACGGACCTTCCTTCTGGAATTTCAACTAAGGAGGCCAAGTTGTAGCTAGAGCATCCGCGAACCTATTTCTGTCTCGTGGCAGGATATGGAAGGTAACCTCTTTGAACTGTGCTATCAAATCGTCCATGTAATGGTACCGCTGCAGGCAAGGATCAATAGTTTTCCATTTCTTCGCCGTTTGGTTAATAATCAAAGCAGAGTCTCCGTACACTTCTAGCTCTTTCATATAGCGTTCTAGGGCGACCTCCAATCCGGCTATACATGTTCCTCATACTCGGCGGCGTTGTTTTGCTGAAAAGTTTAGCTTGATGGTGGGAGTGTGCTCATCTTTGGGATCAATAAGTAGGAGTCCGACTCCATTCCCTCGTTTGTTTGCAGCTCCGTCAAAGAATAATTGCCACCTTTCTGCGACCTCAATGCGAAAATGTCGTCGTCCGGGAACTCGGGGTCAGGCTCTTGTCTCGGCGCTCGGAGAGTCTACGAGCTGATCGGCCATTGCCTCCCCTTGATTATTCCTCGGTACATAAGTAATGTCGAACTCTCCCAAGAATACTGACCATTTAGCGAGTCTCATAGAAAGGAGGGTTTATCAAACAGGTACTTGATAGGATCCATTTTCGAGACTAGTAAGATCGGATGGGATACCATGTAGTGCTTGAGCTTCGTCACACCCATACTAGGCCTATGCAGGTCTTCTCGAGCGCGGAATAATTGAGCTCGCTACCTTGTAACTTTTGACTGACAAAGTATACTGCATTCTCAATCCGGGAATCTTGGCTTCTTGCGCTAACATGGCTCCGACGGCGGTGTCTGTCACAGTTAATATAGTAGCAACGGCTTCTCCTTATGCGGCGGGCGCAGGATGGGGTATTCACCAAATACTGTTTGATCCTTTCGAAGGCTATCTGGCAGTCATAATCCCACTCCACACTGGCTGTTTTCTTCATTAACTTGAAAATTGGTCCGCAGATGGTGGTCAGCTAATTGATAAACCGACTGATGTATTGCAGGCGTCCCATGAATCCTTTATCTCCGTCTCAGTATGGGGCGGCTTCATCTCCAGGATAGCTTGAATCTTCCTTGGGTCGGCTTCGATCCATTCTCGGTGACCATGTAACCCAATACTTTACCTCTGCGAACTCCAAAGGTGCATTTCGCCGGGTTCAAACGCATGGCGTGCTCTCTCAACCTGTTGAAGAATTTTCTGAGATCTATCAAGTGTTTGCCATTAGACCCCTTTGAATGTATAATCATGTCATCCACGTACATCTCAATCTCCTTGTGGATCATATCGTGGAATAAAGTTGTAACTGCCCGTTGGTAGGTAGCCCCAGCGTTCCTTAGTCCAAACGGCATGACAGTATAACAAAAAGTTCCCCATGGTGTGGTGAAAGATGTTTTCTCTTGGTCCTCCTCGGCCATCTTGATCTGGTTATAGCCGGCAAACCCATCAACGAACGACTTGACCTCATAATGGGCGGTTGCGTCCACCAACATGTCGATATTTGGCAAGGGGAAGTCATCCTTTGGCGTAGCTTTGTTGAGATCCCGAAAATCCACACATACTCTGACTTTACCATTGGATTTCTTGACAGTCACCAAATTTGATAACCAAGTTGGATACTCGATCACCCTGATGAAACCCACACGGAGTAGCTTCTCAATCTCTTCTTTCACTTGTAAAGACCATTCCGGCTTAATGCGGCACAGCTTCTGTTTGACCGGCTTAGCGTCTGGTGCTGTCGGGATTCTGTGCTCTACGATCGAGTTGTCGAGCCCGGTATGTCTTTATAAGACCATGCGAACACATCCACATATTCTCTGAGTAGCTCAATCAGTGCTTCCCTTTCGGCTCCGCTGAAGAAGCTTCCAATCTGCGTTTCCTTAGGCTCGGCTTCGGTTCCCAAATTCACGCACGTTAACACCTCATCGGCAGCTTGGGCCTGAGATTCTTTTTGATTAATAACCTGTTCTGAAATTTCTTTAATGTATTCATCATTTAATGTGTCTGTGTCTGCCTCTTTTAATGAATCATTATTAACTAAGTGTATGTCATTAGTTTGATTATTAGCCAATTTATCAGTTAAAAGAGTGACTATGGAGGGATACTCGGAAAGGTCGAGGGTTTCATTCATGGCAAAAGGGAATATAGCGTTTGCAACAAGATCATAGTCTTCGGACGTAAGGTCGTCAGACTTAGAGGAAGACTCAAATTCAAAATGTAAAACACTAGACTCTGGGGACGGGGATTTTGGGTGAGTGACAGGAGATGCTGCAGGAGTGGCGACAGGAGAAGGAGTAAGCCCCAATGTTCCCACCATAAATTCCGGAGTAGCTATAGGTCCCCAATGATGCACCAATTCTTGAGTTTGTCCCCCATGGGTACCACCAATGTCCTTGGGTCCACCTTATCTTCAGAATCGTCTCCAATGACGGCAACCATGTCTTCGTGCAGCCCCAGATTACCCAGATGTTGAAGCAGATATTGGCCATCCCACGTCTCAGTCAAACTCGGAGTTTCTGCGGCTTCTATTGCTGGCTTGTCAAGGGTTGCGGCTTCAAGTTGATCTGCCAAGTCATCTGCAACCTTGGTGGAGTACTCATGCCTGATGGTTCTATCTCTGCCCGTGGCTTTGTCATATTCCATGTAAGTCAGCTTCATGTTGGACCGATCGAATTCCACATCTCTGAAAATCTCGAACCCTTTCTGCAACTTCCCGGTGTGGTCAATCCATGGCTCGGCGAACTCAAAACACGAAAACTCCTCGCCTTCCCTGACAAAGTAGCTATTCAGGGACAGGCGGTATTGGCCGCGTTTCAGGCTTTTTGTAGGGAAGCTTCATCTTTTTGAGCAATTCTATCCTTTGTTGCTCCATCTTGTCTTCAAGAGTAAGGTGTATCCAAGACCGAACAATCCTCGGTGATCAATCTCTCTGACCAGACTTGTGGGACCTTGCAATTTCTTACCTAGCCCCAGCCCGGTATGAAGCCCATATTACGCAGTATCTTGACAACAGGTGCCACTTTAATCCGTTGATTTGGTGAGGTCGATGGTGCAGATCTGTGCTTGAGCGACTATTTCGAAGCCATTGAAGAGTCGGCTCTCTTCCCATGCTGAATCTATAAGACAGGAACGCCCTTGGTGTCCGTCCCTTGGGCAGTCACGAGATCGCTGTAGATGATGGTCACTTCATTACCAGATTGAAACTTCACACATTTGCAGGGAAGATGGGACAGCGCCCGACTGATGTAACCATGGCCGGCCAAGGAGGAGTGAGAAGGTTGCGGGGATGTCTATGACGTGGAAGTCGGTTGGTAGGATCTTTGTTCCGATGGTAATGGGCAAGGTGGCTTCGCCTATCACGGCGCGGCATGTAGAGTCATAAGCTTTGATGGTTTGCTTGGATGGGCATAAATCAACACCATGAACGCCAACCACATCCATCATCCTTGAAGGCAGGATATTAATAGCAGAACCATTATCAATGAATACACGGGGAATTTTCTTGCCATTTACCTCGACAGTGATGTATAAAGGCTCATTATGATCAACTCCGAACACTGGCTTGTCTAGCTCCGAGAAAGTGATGATGTTTCCATAGTGGATATTACCAATCATGTGGGTGACGTCTTCCGGGTAATAGTGGATGGTACCATGGTGGCGGAAAGGTTTTGCTCGAGCATGAGGCGATGGGCTAGGGAGGAGGTGAGTAGGGACCAGAGTGACATATGGGCTTGGGTTTGTTTGAGTTGAGTGAGGATAGGATCTTCTTTGTCTAGGTCGGCTTGCTCGGGTTCCTTCCTAAAGACTTTCTTTGCACCCTTTGGGTCGGATTGGTACACTTGACCGGATCTCGTAAGGAGACAAACTTTTGCACGTAGCTCCTCCAAAGACAATGGCGTGTCAGGACAAGGGGGCGAAACTTCGGTCTTTTCGGCCTCCTCGAAGATTTCGGCCCAAAAAAGAGGTTGAGAGGGTTTGGGACTCTCTTCCTCTAGAGATTCGACTTCACTCACTAGTTCTTCTAAAGACAACAAGTAGCAAGAAGGTTCTTTATTATTAGTCATTGAAATATAACCCATCTCATCACAGTCCGCCACAACAGGCTCGGCCGGATCAGTGATCTCACTAAGTTCTACCATGAGTACATTGCTAGCTACATAATCTCTAGGGTCTTCGACAACTCCCTTGTGGATGATCTCTTGCACGGCCTTCTTGAGTTCAAAGCATTCTTCGGTAGTGTGACCGGTGCACTTGTGGTAGTGGCAAAACTTTGACAAATCGCAACCAAGGCGGGGAAGGTGTCCTTCTAATGGTTCGAGCATTTCTAACGTCACCAATGCCATGAAGATATCCACCATCGTGAGCCCTATCTTGTCAAAGGCATCCATGAGCTCTAGGATACTGATCTCGCATGTTTGCACCATATTCATCCCACCCCCATTGTTAGGAAGAGGGTTATTCACCACATTAGGACCCTTCGGCTTCTCAATCTTCTTGTCATTGATCAACCCTTGTACTACGCGCTTCAATTGAATACAACCATCCGTTGTGTGCCCGATGTGCTTGTGATACTTGCAGAACTTGGAGGCGTCCAAATCAGTTCTTGGGTAGGCGGGTTGGTAATTCTCTAAAGGCTTGATAAGACCTCTCTTGACTAACACGTCAAAGACTTTCCCCATGGGCATACAAAATCATCAAAATGCTCTCTCTGTTGTGGAGCCCCATTCCTTGTTACGGCTTGGACATCTAGCGGGACCTCTTTCTGGACCATATTCACTTGGCCGACGGCCTCCTTTCCACCCCTAGGAGGCACAGGCGCAGTAGGAGCCTTGTAGCGGAAGGAGTTGTTGTTGTTGTTGGTCTTTGGACTTTCCATTTGGCGGCACAATCCCAGTGAATACTGCTTCGTACCTTACTCCGGCGTCAACCATTTCCCGCAAGTCAGGGAAATAACCATTGCCGATGGCTGCTTTCATCTTAGGCAATAAACATTTGTAGAATATCTGTTTCTGTTCCTTCGCTTTTGGTGGGTATTGGACCTCGCACAACCGATGATTCCACCTCTTGTAAAAATCATAAATAGCCTCGCCGGGCTTTTGCATAGTGTTCTCAAGGTCGGTTCGATTCACATGCCAATCCAAGTTAGCTTGATACTTCTCACAGAAAATGGCACTGATTTGATCCCACGTTTTCCTCTCGCTTGTTCTAGCCCCAAGAACCAACGCAGAGCTATACCATCCAAAGTGCTATGGAACACGCGAGCTATTTGTTCGTTGGTACAGTCACGAGCCCTCATGGCCAACACATAACTATCCAAATGAGTCTTAGGACACGAGTCACCATGAAACATCGCCACTTTAGGCATCTTGAAATCCTTAGGGAGAGCCCCCACTTGGCTAGGGTTGATTGTCTTGTAGTCGGTGCACTTTGCTTATCCACGGTCTCGATCAACTTGCGCATTTGCTCTTGCATAGCCGCGACCACAGGGTGATTCGAGATGTCGAGTATAGATTCTGACAGAATGACGGGAGGAGTAGTGGAAGTAGTAGCAGCGGCCATCCCATACTCAGAGGCAACGAGGGTGCGGGTAGTTTGCTAGCAGAGAGGTAGCCACCAAGCAGTTCAGGGAAGGTTCATAGACAGCCTTGTTCTTGCTCATGGTAGTGAAACCTTGTTGGGTGTAGAGAGAAGGAGGTGGAACATTATGGTAGCTTGGGAATGGGAAGGCAGTGGCATTGGTGTTGGGGGGACATTGGTATTGACCTCTTCATCGTCTAAATAAATGAAATTCTCACCATCGGGCACCAGTTTAGTTCCCTTTTGTTGAATGTGGCCCCTCAACTGTTGGTTCTGGTCTTCCAAAGTCTTGTACTTTCCTCGAGATTCTTGATCTTGGCTTCGAGACCGGCGAGGAAGTTCTGGAGGCTTGGGGGAATACCATTGAGAGTAGCCTCAGTGTTCAGCTCGGCGCACTAGTAGGAGGAGCAGAGGCTGAAGATGCAGCGGGAGTTGACATTGCTATGACGAGACTGAGAACGTGGACGGAGTAGAAGCTTCACGTTGTAGTCGGCCACCCGAACGGATCCAAACTTGATTTGCTGAAAGGTTGAAGGGCAATGAAGCTTTTAGGAGAGGGGGAAGGCCCATGCAAAGTATATTTTAATTTACAAAAACATACATTATTTACGTCCTAATTGGTTGGAAGGGGTACCCCTTTTTCGCAACTAGTTAGAAGTCTACGATTAGTGGAGGCCATCACTACGTCTATAGACCCCTGTTTTTCACCTGCATTGCAAACCCCAAACGGACAATTTGGGCGAGGGTCCTATAGGGCAAGCGGCTTCCACCAACCATCGGATCCTACGACTAACCCTTCCTTAAAGGCATTTAACGTGATGTCTATGTTACATCCTACGCAAGTTAATGATGAGCGGAGATCTTGACAATAAACACTCATCTCAACATGGCACGTCCCTTATAAGGAAATCACTTTTTGTGCACTTTCTCTCAAAGATCTCGATTCATCATTGACTTGGGGATGACTCGACATAGACAGCACGTTAATTGACTATTAAGAAAAAGCTAGCCAAACCAACCGGTCAAAACCTAGGTGTGTTACCCTATACTAGTGTGGGTTGACACGGGTTAGGTAAAAGGTTCCCACCGTATACGGTGAGTGGAATAGACGAGTGACTCGAAAAGAGTGCGACAGTAGCGCACAAATTCCTGCACATCGAATACT
Source organism: Campanula takesimana (assembly GCA_026119855.1). NCBI lineage: Eukaryota > Viridiplantae > Streptophyta > Magnoliopsida > Asterales > Campanulaceae > Campanula > Campanula takesimana. The sequence continues at coordinate 41,053 of JAOWBW010001866.1, read as the reverse complement.
CCGGGTAATGGGGACCTGTGCAGTGATGACACGGACTAGTGGTAGTGTGCGGTAAAAACTAATTCTTTTTTAAGGAGAAAGAGAGAAGTTTTTAATGTTAGGATGATGCAATGCAATGCATGAGAGAGAGAGAGAGAGAGAGAGAGAGAGAGAGAGAGAGAATAAAGTATAAGGGAGCATAGCAGAGTTTGTTTGACCCTAATACTAAAGCGAAGATAACAAGGGTACATGTACAAGGTACAAGGTACAAGTATTAACATGGCGGAGTGCGCGGGTGCATGTGTAAACATGTCTTAACTATAGGGGGCAAGTGAAAACATGGCAAGTGTGCATGTGTAAACATGGCAGGTGTGTGCATGTGTAAACATGGCAGGTGTGTACATGTGTAAACATGGCAAGTGTGTGAGGTGCATGTGTAAACATGGCAAGTGTGTGAGGTGCATGTGTATACATGGCAGGTGTGTGCATGGTAAACATGGCAAGCATCATGATGTGACGAAAGTTAGACCCACTAAGTTTGAAAAAGTTTCAAAGCAGTCCCCAGCAGAGTCGCCACTGTGAATACCCCTTTCCGATGAAGCGACGCATGGGAAGTATCTTGTGATTATTTTTATTTACAAAGGAATATTCTTGACATTTAAAATTATGAGAGTCGCCACGCCGTTTTAATTAAAGCCAAAACATTGAAAAAAGCATTTTTAGTGGGTTCGGGGGTCAAATTACAACAAGAGAAGAATATTGGACGTTATCACTCCTATTGCCCGAATTGATCGTCTTTCTATCATGATGAATGTGTTAGTAGTGTGTTAGTGATTTATACCGGGTCCGAAGATTGCCTACGTTCCTCTCAATATGAGAAGCTCAGGTCAGCGTAGTTCGCAGAGAATTAGAATAGGCAGAAGAATCGGGATCATGCATAATGAGGGGGGAATTACCTAAAGATTAGGGTTTAGAAGTAGTTCCTAGATCGTCCTCGGGTTGATGAACCCTAGATCATCATCGGCTATGAAATAACATGCAAACATGAAGATCGCAACCCTAAATATAGCATAAGTAAGGTTTTAATCTATGAACACGAAGAACATATGAATAGGCATGCAAAGAATATGAAGAAACTACGAATAAACATGTAAGAACATGAATATTAAATATCTACATTAAAATGATGCAAGAACATGAAGAAAAAGTTAGAAAACTTACCTATGTTGGCAAGAAATAAACCTTTGATCTTCTTGAGTGTTTGAATGCTTAATTAGGGAGAAAATGGTGTTTAAGAACTCCAAAATTCGGTACTAGAGCTCTCAAAATCGGACCTAAACCAATAGATGGGATTGGTTTATATAGTAAACTGAGGGGAAGATCGACGGTCAAGATCATCCAGAGCAAGGTTGGCCGCTGGCCATGACTGAAGCCGGCGACAAGAGTGGCCGCGTGGCCAAGGTCGACGCGTAGCAAGGTTGGCCGCGTGGCCAATTCTGCTGGCTAACTTGATTCTTAAGCTAGGGTTTCTGCATGGTTTTAAGAAACCATTTATTACCTATTTGATAGATTTTGTCATAAATGAGATATTTCGGGAATCCGGGACAAGTCTTTGCAAGGTTTCTAATTCCTATAAAGTCCTTGTATTTTTGGGAAAGTCCTAATAAACTCATTTTCAGGTCGTGTACTAACACATATATGAAAGATATAAGATAGACTAACAGGCCATATCAAATAATTTGAAAAACGATCAACGGATTATAGAGAAATCGCAAAGGGGAAAACAAAACCTTCGAACACCAACCATGGCGAAAACTGTAAAGGAGGTTGAGAATCTTACCATTTAGGATCTTTCGGTTTCTTGGTAGATGTATTTTCATGGAGCCATGAGATTTATATAGTGAAACATTACACGAAAATGGAGTAAAAAGAGAGTTTTGTGCAGAGAGAGAGAGATGTCAGAGAGAGGAGAAACGAGAGAGATAGAGATAGAGTGCAGAGTA
>JAOWBW010001866.1:0-38971 GCA_026119855.1 Campanula takesimana | reverse complement strand
TAAACCCAACAAAATGACAAAGGTTTGAGTTCAAAGGTTCGGAGGTCAGGTTACAACTTGGGAGGAGTTTTTACGTCCTCTCAAGTTGCCTCGGACAAAGCCGAGTCTCTCTAAGTTAGTTAAAATGTGCATATGTGTGTGTGTGTATTTAACGGAAAAATTATGTCGTTGACTTTATTCGAGAAAACTCGGCTGAAAAAAGGGCCATGAGTGATAAGATAAAGGTCAGAGGGCAAAACAGGCAATTTTGCCCCCCTACCTAAAGTAGCCGTACGGCTGGAGGAGGCAATTCTGGGGTTTACAGTTTGCTCAAGAACAGTCCAGTTCAGAACAGAAACAGGGCATTCTGTCTGAGGCTGGACAAACTGTTTTTTATCCCAGTTTGCAAGAAATCATTTTACAAGTTTTATAACATCATTCCTATGCTAAATGATCATCACTGGTTCCCCAAAACAAGTATTTGGGTGTGATCATGAGCAATCATAGGAGAAAAATCAAGAAAGTTGATGAATGTCCCCTTGGACCAAAGTTGGTCATTTGTGAATAAAGATTGGAACTTTATCACCAAGATGACATCTTTATGACCTAAAATCCTTCCAAGAGTCAAAATAACACATAAAGATTGAATCTTTATAACCTAAAAGTGGGATTTTGAGGCTAAACCAAAGAGGAAAATGATGAACACTAAGGTTTCATCACCCTCATGATTATCATGGCCAAACAAGCATAACATTTAAATGAATAAGGAATGTAAATGACAATCAACAAGTCTATGAGTGTCTAGGTTTAGAACCTCTTCCATACAAGGTATGGAGGGCACCTTGGAACTTCTCATAGCTTGGACAAGATAGTAATGTAATAGATAGGTATATAGTGCTTGATAATGGACAAGTCTTGCAAGAAATAAAAGGTGCTTGAAATGGACAAGTCTTTGCACGAATGAAGAGTAAATACATGTATAACCAAGATATAAGAAAGAAAATAGGAGTAAGATGAAGAGAAAGGAGGGGGGAGGTGGTTTTACCTATGATGGTTATGGCAAATCTTCCTTTCTTCCCTCCTTTTTTGGTTTGTGATCACTCTACTCCTGCTCTGTGGTAATTCCAGCAGAGTGACCTCCCTAATGTGTATTTCTCCCCCCCCTTGAAATGATCAGCAAGGGGTTCTATTTATAGGGACTGAGGGTGCCCAAACCAGCCGTACGGCTAGGCCCCTCTAGTCCCTAAAGCATCCGTACGGCTCAGCCTGGCGAGCTTCTGAATTTTTCCAATTTTATACCAGAGTAGTCTTGGAATTTATAGCTTATCCTAGGGAGGTCCTGGCCTATCAGCTTATCCCTGAAACGGTGCTAAGGCTACTTCTAAGATAGCTCGGTTTCAGATTGGGGTACTTACAGTAACCGGGGAACTTTCTGACTCCACACGCACCAGTCGGCGACATGATGCTCTCTTCCACTTCATCTAAGCCACGGAAAAAAAAAAAGTAGTTTAGGCTCGGGTAAACATTGGGTGAACACTTGGGTTAAAGACACACGTGTCTCTATTTGGATATTTGACCGGGCCGAAGTTTCCTAAGTTCCCCCACCACGAGGGAGGGGGTCCCACGTGATGAGAGGCTCAGGTCACCGTAGTTCGAACGGGTTTAGAATCTTAAGAGGGAAGGACGAACACGACTAATGTCTTAACGAGAATCCATCCAATGACTTGACTGCTTCCTAGGGGACTATTCTTAGAATTTAACGGGGATCTTTGCGGGGACCTAGGGGACTTTGCCTAGGGTCTCAACGGGGGTCTTAACGAGGGTCTTGAAGGATAACATGGATCCTTCCAAAGACTTAACGGGACTTGACGGAGGTCTTGAAGGATAACATGGATCCTTCCAAAGACTAAACGGGACTAATCAAAAGTCTTGGAGGGTAACATAGATCCGTCCAAAGGCTAAAACGGACTATTCAAAAGTCTTGGAGGATAACATGGATCCGTCCAAAGAAAACGGGACTAATCAAAAGTCTTGGAGGATAACATGGATCCGTCCAAAGACTAAACGGGACTAATCAAAAGTCTTGGAGGATAACATGGATCCGTCCAAAGACTAAACGGGACTAATCAAAAGTCTTGGAGGATAACATGGATCCATCCAAAGGCTTAACGGGACTTGACGGAGGTCTTGAAGGATAACATGGATCCTTCCAAAGACTTAACAGGACTTAACGGCGGTCTTGAAGGATAACATGGATCCTTCCAAAGACTTAACAGGACTTGACGGAGGTCTTGAAGGATAACATGGATCCTTCCAAAGATCTAACGATACTTGACGGAGGTCTTGAAGGATAACATGGATCCTTCCAAAGGTCAAAGACAGGAAGCAAAAACGGTGTAAGATTACGCAACGTGCAATTACTTTTTCATTCAACTTTACTTGAAACGCATTTTTATTCCTAAATGGTCGAAAATATTTCTCTTCTTTTTTCGCAACTAACCTAAATCCTGGATCAGTGGAGGCCGTCACTACGCCTATAGACCCCTCATCTTTCACCTGTATTGCACACTCCCAAGGATGGACTGTCCCGGGCGAAGGTCCTATAGGGCAAGCGGCTTCCACCGATCAAAAGAAACAAACCTAGGGTCTAGTACGTCGCAAGGTCCCCAATACGCGGGTCATCCTAATCATGATTAAGCCCCAGTCGGGATCGAGACTTTTTCTGAAGGCTACACCGAAGGCTGCACCGATATTACGACATGACCTCATTTTGAATGAGGCGTCTCAGTCCTTGACCATGGGCTTAAGGATGATTAAAGTGACTCGTCTATTAGGGCTTAACAACACGGTGTTACCATATCCTTAGCAGATGACCTTCGCTAATTGTGGTCATCATTAACGCACGAGTTAAAGGCTGGTTAGGCCACGCTTGCATTACATCAAGGAGTCGTAACCCAGGCATTAACTTGGCCACAATTGACTTTGGACACGTGCTTAAAGACAATGGCAACGTGAACTAGACCAAAAACCAACCAAAGTCGCGGTATTTGTGTGTCACGGACAAGTGTGGTTGACTCGGCTCGGAAGGGGAGGTGGAATGGACCCGTGCGCGCTCGAAGGGAACAAGAGCGCCAATCGAGCTGCATCTGGCATCCATCACGGGTTTAAAGGGTATTTGGAACGTGCAGGGTCAAGTGCGCGTTGTGTGAAGTCATTCTATATTCCCTTTTGAGTCAAAATAGAAATTTTCAATCCGTTTTTCAATATTATGAACAAGACATGAGCAAGATATGAACAAATATGGACAAGCATGGAATAAGCAATTTATACAAGCAATCAATCAAAGAATATGAACAAGTGAGGACCAAAACTTTGTACATGTAACAATTGTGCACAACCAAGAATTTTTGAAAGCCAAACATTTTACAAGAAGAGCAATTCATTTGAAAGCCATTTGTACAAACCAAGTTGTGCACAACAAGAAGAGGGTTTTGAAAACAAATAAATTTTTCAAGAAGGGTTATGCATAATGAGGCTTTGAAAACCTATTTTATTTTCCCAAAAGATTGTGCATAACCAAGCTTTAAGAACCAAGTTTTGGCCAAAGAAAAGGAGGTAATGTGCACAAATAAGACTGTAAATTTGGAACCTGGACAAGCAGAAGCAAAAAGGGGTGTTCAGAGTGTTGCTTCCTGCGCAAAATGGTTAAATTTCAACATTCTGACCCCATACCCAAAGTAGCCGTACGGCTAAGACAAGAGGGTGAAGATTTTTCTCAGTTTCTCCAACTTCTGATCATCAAGCCCAGTTTATTGTATTTCCAGAACGTATGTAGTCAAAACAGTTCAAACAGAAACATCAAACACACACAAATATGCAAGAAGTCAACTAACGGAACGGGAGTTAGACCCGCACAAGAATGCCCCGAATCTTCTAGAAAGAAGTCCGAAAGCACTCTAATCCCAGCGGAGTCGCCACTGTAAGGATCCCGCCCCAAAAAACACGAGCACGTTTCAGGGCGAAATACCAAACGCGGGAACCGGACCAATTTAACGGAGTCGCCACATTTTGTTAATTTAAACTCAACAAAATGACAAAGGTTTGAGTTCAAAGGTTAGGAGATCAGGTTACAACTGGGAAGAGTTTTTACGTCTCCCAAGTTGCCTCGGACAAAGCCGAGTCTCCTTGTTAGTTAACAAAAGTACATGTGTGTGTGTGTGTTTTAACGGAAAATCTTTGTTTTAACTTTTTATTTATCTTTTCAACTGAAAAAGGGTTTGTTTGACAAGAAAACAGAAGACAGAAGGGCAAAATGGTCAATCTCCCCATACGGCCAAAGTAGCCGTACGGATGGGAAGACCACTCCTGGGATTTTACAGTTTGTTCAAGCAACAATCCAGTTCCAGGCAAAAACAGAGCATTCTGCTTGAACTGGACCAAACTGTTCTGATTCCAGTTTGTTATTCCAACACAAAACAACATTAACACCTCATTCCTATGCCACTTGATCATCAAAGAACCTCCCAAAACAAGAGTTTGGGCATGATCAAAGGCAATCATGGGAGAAAAATGAAAAAGGTGGCCAATATGCCCTTTTGAGCCATAGTGACCATTGATGAGTAAAGATTGAAACTTTACCATCAAAATGGCTCTTCTAGGCAAGGTTAATCCTTTAGGGACAAGAACAAACCATAAAGATTGGATCTTTATTACCCAAACTTGGGAATTTTGGGCTAGATCAAGGTGATGAGGATAAAGATTGAGACTTTATCCTCAACATGATCATCATAGCTTAAAATGAGCAAAATGAACAACAAGAGCATCATCCATGAGAAGAATGTAAATGAACAATCAACAAGCCATGATCAAACTAGGTTTGAACCTCTTCCACACAAAGTATGGAGGGCATCTTTGATCATCTCATGGCTTGGACTAGGAAATTTAAATAGTAATAGATATATATATATATATATATATATATTGCTTGAATGGACAAGACTTGCAAGAATGTAAAGATCAACAATAAATGACAAGATCAAAGATAAATAGAGTTCTTAGATGAAGAGAAGGAGGGGGAGAAGGTGGCTTTACCTATCTTGGTTTAGGCCAATCTTCCTTTCTCTCTTTCACTCTTTGTTCACTCTTACTCACACTATTCTGAGGTGAATTCGACAGAGTAACCTTAGTTCTAATGTTTCTCCCCCCCTTGAAATGATCAGCAAGGGGTTCTATTTATAGGGACTGAGGGTGCCCAAACCAGCCGTTCGGCTAGGCCCCTCTAGTACCCAAAACATCCGTACGGCTCAGCCTGGCGAGCTTCTGGATTTTCCAATTTTATACTAGAGTAGTCTTGGAATTTATAGCTTATCCTAGGGAGGTCCTAGCCTATTAGCTTATCCCTGAAACGGTGCTAAGGCTACCTCTAAGATAGGTCGGTTTCAGATTGGGGTACTTACAATGTGCCATGGTAAATTGTGAAGTGGGTAAAATTAGATGATTATCTGTGTGAAATAATCATAAAAGCATTATTGATCTTAGTTTCTTAAATCTTGAATCAATTAATTCTGCGATCTAGACTGTGCCAGTTAGATTAATTTATTAATTAGGGTTTCTAGTGAGTGTGTCACTTCTAGTAACTAATATGAAAGAAGAAACATGGATTGAAATAAATCTCGTGATCAAGTGAATAGGTAAAAAGTGAAAAGAGATATTGATGATAATTGAATGATTAGGTGGGGACAGAATCAAATCTGAAGTATTTTTAAGTATTGATTTAGCTTAATTTAGATTAATTTATGTTTTTAGGATTTAATAAATCTTTCCGCCCAATCTTGTCAAGTGACAATTACGTAAATAAATAACCGTTCTTCGTGGATCGATCATGTACTTATCCTAACTACATATTTTTAGAACCTAGTCCAGGTTTAATTTGTAGGTGTGCGATTTAGCCTATCAGTTATATTTATGGTTTTAAGGAAAGACTTTGTTTTGCAACCCAAGTGGGAGATTTTTAGAACATGGCTTGCATAACAAGTCATTTAGCATTTCCATATATAAAATCATACATATAATGTTAATATAAAGTGTGGTGAATTAAAATAATGTGTAGAATTCTTGAATGTAATATTACATATTTTTTATGGCAAAGTGGTAATTTCACATCACTTAGGTTGAAAGGCTGTAGTCCTTAAATGAGGTGCCTATTGGTTTCATATATAAAGGGTTTTCCATCAGCCCTATAAATCACTACATATTTATTTTCTCTCCTACATAATCTTCATATTGCTAGAGGCATTTGAGAGAAAAAGGCACAATCATTTAGAAGAACTCCGTCCTCTTAATTCTTCTTCTTATTTCTCCCTACAACATCAATCATGGATTCAACAGGTAACGCTTCCGCATCCTTCATCCCCCTCTCAAACTTATTCCAGAATTTAGTTTTGGCATTAATGGATTAAGATTGTTCAACAAACTGGAGAAACGCGTTTTATATAATACCAACTCAAAATAAAGATAGTTTTTATCATTATTATAATTATTATTAAAAAAAAAAAAAAAAAAAAAAAACCTATCTAGCGCCTAGCTGATGCACGAATAGAGAATGGGGTTTGGTCCATGATTAAAGCCAACTAGCCACGTACGTACAACTAATCGTAGTTACCTATCAATATCAACTTGGATTTAACAATGACAATTTGACTTATTACTATTTGCGGGCTGTTAACTAATTAAGAAAATAATCTAGCCCTTTTATTTTTTTATTGAAAAGTCATTCTTTAATTTTGATGGTCATGAAAACCTAATTTTGTTCAATAACTATAACAATAATATTCTATTTATGAAGTTATAAAAATTAATACTGATAGTAGTTTTATTAGTGTATTAATAACTTAAAAGTTTTAGTAAATTGTGCATAAACCACTAATATATATATATATATGAAAATTTTGCACTTTTAAAACAAAAAAAAAATTAAAGCAAAAGGGGGCCAATGGCCCCATAAACAAAGGTAGATCGGCTACTGGTGCAGTTCTCGGTTCCACATCACTTATACTGTTTTTTTTTTTTGAAAGAACACATCACTTATACTGTTGAGATAGGTATCACTAGACGTGACAAAAAAAAACCGGTAACCGGCTAACCGCCGGTTTCTAACCGGTCAAAACCGGGAAACCGGTTAACCGGCAACCGGCTCACCCGTCAACCGTAATTCCCCGGTCCGGTTTCGGTTAGGCCTTTCTCAAAACCGGTAAACCACCGGTTATAAACCGGTTAGTAACCGTTACACAAACCGGCGGTTAAACCGTTTATAAAACCGGCGGTTAACCGCCTAACGGCTACTTTTCAAAAATTTGCACCGGCCCCCCCCCCCATTTCCCCATGTCTGACTGACCACCACTGTCCAAAAACGGCTAGTTTTCAAACTAGCCGTTAGTTCAGTTAACTTTCGGCCTTAAATGAAAAAAAAAAAAAAAAAAAGCCAAAAATTGCTTACATATAAATACCCCCTCCCTCCTACCATTTTAGTTCCACATCTTCTCTATACTCTTTATCTCTCTACTAATTCCTAAGTCTCTCACACTCTCTCATATTTCCAGTTAGATTGCATAATTCCAGTCAGTTTTTTAACGCTTTCCAGTTAGTTTTTTAACGAAATCACTTTTTTAATTTATTTAGAAAATTCCAGTCACTTTGTTAACCATTTCCAGTCAGTTTCAAATCGTTTTCCAGTTAGTTTTCAGAATTCCAGTCAGTTTTTGAGAGTTTCAGTCAGTTTTTGACAGTTTCAGTCAGTTTTTTAACAAAATCTGTGTTTTTCATCATTTTCAGTCAGTTTTTTAGCGAGTTTCAGTCAGTTTCTAAACAGTTTCAGTTAGTTTGTTAACAAAATGGTCTCATCTCGAAGGAGCGGCAAGGAACATGTTGATTCTTCCTCACTTAACCCGGAAATTGAGTCACATTTTGAGGAAAGTGAGCAAAATGTTGAACAAAATGTTCCTCAAAGTGGTAGGGCCGGGCCGGCCGAGCTCGGGCGTGGGAAGAGGTGGTCGGGGGCAACGTCAAGCACGAGAATCCAAATCCGACACTTTCACGATCCATTTCCGAAAAGTACAAATTGACCCCAACGACTTTGTACATTTTCGAGCGTGTTGCAACTATTGCACCAAATCTTACCCGTTCGCAAAAGGTAATGGGCATGGAACATTGAACCATCACTTGAAATCAACACATCCTGAAAAACTTGGGATTGATAGTGATCAAGCTCAATTACAATTTGCTCAACCTAACACCCAAGGTACGTCTTCGGTCTTATTTAAGTTTAATAATGTCGTTTATAGGAAATAATTGTGCAAATTTGTGTGTGTTAAAGGGCTTGCTTTTAACTTTGCGGATGATGAATTTTATGAACGGTTTATTAGACTTTCTTTAAATCCGGCCGCCTCCAAAGTACCACGTACGACTTCGTACGCGATATTAAAAAAGTGGTTTTGGAATATAAACATTTTTAATTGATGTTTTATCAAAATTAGATCAAAGAGTTTCAATTTGTGCCGATGGTTGGAGTGATCATTGGCAAAGAAATAGTTATTTGGGTGTTACATGCCATTGGATCGATAATTCGTGGACTTTACAAAAAAGATTACTTGCATATGATAGTTTTGAACCACCTCATTCCACGGAAAATATTTGTAGAAAGTTGCACGCCATTTTGGCAAAATATGGTCTTTTGCAAAAAATATTTTCTATTTCATTCGACAATGCTAGTGTTAATACCGCTAGTATACCGGAATTGATGCTCATTTGTCAACCGTCACTTGGGGGTAAGTATTTTCATATTAGATGTTTATGTCATATCATAAATTTATGTGTTAAAGATGGTTTGGATGCTTTAGATCAATATGTTAAACCCATTAGAGAGGCTCTTTATTTTATTGCAAAAAAAAATAAAATTACAAGAAAATGGATAAAATATTTACTAAATAAGGGTCTTCCCGAAAAATATTTTTCTATGGATGTTCCAACTAGGTGGAATTCTACCTACAAAATGTTAATTGATGGTTTTGAGTATAAAGAGCATATCATGGATTTTTTTATTAGTATGGGCTATGAAATTCCTTTATTTGCGTATCAATGGAACGCTTGCACTAATTTATGTCAATTATTACAGATTTTCAATACCGCTACTTTGGCTTTGTCGGGAGTTTATTATCCAACTTCCGTTTTGGTACTTGATCAATGTATTGCAATAGTTCTAAGTTTTAAAAATTTGCAAAATTGCACCATTTTAAACGAAAGCATTGCTTCCATGAGGCAAAAGTGGGTCAAATATTTTGATAACATTCCGTCTCTATTTTTGCTTGCAAAGATGTTGGATCCCCGTATTAAATTGAAAGATCTAGTCCGCATAATAACGTTTTATTATGCAAATTTATACCCAATGGGGACGGATTACACGAAAACCCGGCGATTATTGTTGAAAATACAAAAAAGATTGGTGACTCTTTATAATGAGTATAGTGCAATTCATGGAAACGTTTCTCAATATGGCTCAAGTCCTAATGAAGAAGATATTGGTATTGATACACAATATGATGTGAATAACGATCCATATAGTGTTGTTAATGATATTTATTTTTCAAAACGTCCTAGAACGTCTCCTTCTTCTTTTTCTACCTCTAGCATTCCGTACGAGTTGGAAGAATATTTCTCTACTAGACATGAAGTTGTACAAAATACTTCAAATCCAATTTCTTTTGATATTTTGAGGTGGTGGTCACAAAGGCAAGAAACTTATCCCATACTCTCTTTAATTGCAAAAGAAGTCTTAGCTTCTCCCGCTTCAACCGTGGCCGTCGAATCGGCATTTAGTGTGGGAGGAAATGTTTTGGATGCAAGACGTTCCCAACTAACTTGTGAAAATTTGGAAAATCAACTCTTGGTTGGTGATTAGGTTAGAGCGGAAAAGAGGGAGCAAGATATGCCTTATGAAGAGGATTTAGTAAATGTAGATCCACAATATCAATACGACTTGGAAGATTCTACGGGAAGTTCGGAAGGGGACGGAATGTAGATAGTTTTTATTTTAATTTTTAGAATAGGTTTATTTTTATTTCATTGTAATAGTTTAGTTGAGGTAATAAGGCTCCATTTTTTCCTCCCTTAATTATAAAAGGGCAAGGATTGGTTGTCCCTCTCTTTGTAATTTTAATTAATAAAATTTAAGGGTACCGTCCCTTTTTTTACTTAAAAAATTTGTGTTATACATTATAGTTATACTTACACTTATACATTTTAAGTTTTCAACTTAAAAACAAAAAAAAACAAAAGAAAACTGTTTAAAAAAAGGGGGTCATACATATACTCCCGTTTTTTTTTTTATAAAAACTGTTTAAAAAAAAAAAAAGTTAAAAAAATCTGTTAATAAAACTGTTAAAAAATCTGTTAAGAAAACTGTTTAAAAAACAGTTTAAAATTTTTTTTTACTTGAAAAAAAAAACTTTACTTGAAAAAAAAAACCCTTTAAAAAAATGAAGTGTTTTTTTATTTTATTTTTTTTTAACAAAAAACTGTTAATAAAACTGTTTTGAAAAAAAAAAAAAAGGTAACCGGTTTAACCGCATTAACCGGTTAACCAGTAAACCGTAACCGGACATCACGGTTAGACGGTTAGGTTACGGTTAGCATTTAACGAAAATCATAACCGGCGGTTATAACCGTCAACCGCCGGTTTTAACCGGATGGACACGTCTAGGTATCACTAAACTTAAAATTCATTTTATTTGTTAAACATAAAAGTAAAGTGAGGTGGTCAAATCTTGAGCTAATTATCTCAGCAAGAGGCAAGAACGATTTCATTGAAATCGTGTATAAGAAGGGTTGTACTTTGAACAAACGACTATCATTAGACCATGTACAATGGTAAAACTTGAGGGTGTTGAATGAGTATTCACACAAAAAATAAGGATTAATGGCTGCAATGGTGGTGTTGAATGGGGCTGAATTGCAATTTTCGTTTAATGGGTTCAACACCTGTGAATGGAAGGAGTGGTCGGCTGACATTGCCACGTGGCGCGCAAGGATTGGGCCAGCACCGAGGTTGAACTACACGCACTAGAAGATGGGCGTGAAGCCCATCTTCAACGCCTTTTTCTTTTTTGTTTTTGCTGGGAGATGCCACGTGTTGGCACCTGGTTGGCTTACCATATTTTTTTACTTTTATCCCAATTGTTTGAGCTCAATTATTTCACATAAAATGTTTTTATTAATTTTTTTTACACCAAAATTCCTTTAAAAAAATTCTCTTTAAATTGACGCAAGTTTCATTGTATTTCGACACAAAAAAAAACCATTTTTTTCTTGAAATAGATCTCAATAATAACCATTTCAACACTAATCATAAAAATAAAGAATATAAAATAAATTTAAAGTATTGGGGTATAGGATGATAAGTGAGAAAAGTGTTGAATAGGGGATTAAACGAACCATTGTAGGGTTAAAAGTTAAATGAGTGTTGAATGGATTAGTTGAAAGAGAGAGAAGATGAGGTGGAGTGATAAAGTGGGTGTTGAATGGGAAAATGGTGTTGAACCACTGTACATGGTCTTACAAGAGGTGACTGCACACCAAGGTTCTAAAAAACGTTAGGCGGTCGCTAGGCGCCGCAGGGGCGCCTCTAGGCGGGGCCGAGATTTCAGAAATAACTATAATATCCTAGACAGGACCTAGGCGTTTCATGAACGCCTAGCGCCTAGGCGGCCTAGACGGGGGTCTTTTAGAACATTGCTGCACACAGAAGAAAACAATTTTTTTTTTCCCTCCGAAAGGACAGAAGAAAACAAGTTACTCCCTCTGTCCCGAACTAATGTTCTTAGTTTGACTTTACACGGAGATTAAGAAAAAGTAAATGTTGTTGTGAGTATGAAAAAGTAAGTAAGAGAAAGTAGGAAAGATAAAGTGGGTAGGGAGTTTTTGTTGTGAGAATAACAAGTGGGTCCCATAATCTATTTTAATTAATAAAGCAACTAAGAACCTTAGTCTGGGACAAACCAAAAAGAAAGTAAGAATCTTTGTCTGATACGGAGGGAGTAAGAGAAATAAAAAATAGTTTTTGAAAGTCAACGAGTATCGCCGCGCTAATGTGGCACTACCGTGGAAAAATATGAAGAGTTGACTTTAACTTAATAAGTAAACGGCTCGGCTGGCACCAGTTTGTTCCCATGTGGATATAGGGATAAAATAATACTTTCAATAGAAAATAGAATTATCATTTGAGAACAGAGTATAGAGTATGTATATTTTAATATTAATTCCGAATGAAATCTTGAGAAAAACTTGTTGTACACGTATATTAGTGTAAAATCTGTTTTTATCCTTTAATATAAAATAAAGTATTTTAATATAAAGCAAGTTTTATACATTTTTTAGTATAAAACAAATTTTTCATAAAGTTTGCTCCAATTCTGAACATAGCTAGATTTTAAGCGGAAGTATTTGGTAAACTTCTACACTTTAATTTGTTTTGTTTGAAATGCACTTAGTTATGTATATAATGTGATTTTGTAAGTTGAAAAAATATACATTTGTTTTTTATAAATTGTTACCATTATTCAACTTTCAAGTCAAATCTTATTTTTAATTATAAATTATAAATATGATTATTATATTCAAGGAAATTTGCCATTTAATCTTTAAGTAATAACCAAATTTTTTTTTTTTGAGCAAAAGTAATAACCAAAAAATTAAGCACCACAAGGTCCACAACTATGGCACTATCATTCACGAAGATGAATAAAATGGATAGACATTTGACTTAGCTATACGGCTGTCTCACAGGTCATTACGGATTAGTGGCCAACCCTAAACCTCATCCAATATCATTTATAATATTAAAGTACAAATTATGTCTAAAAATTATTTTTGTAGTCGACACAGTCACTCACTTAATATTATTGATATCTAAGACTTCTTTAATTAAATTTTGATACTTTTATGTTGTTGTTCCGTAAAAGTAGTCTTACTTTCATAATATTTAATCAGGTTTAATTTGAATGAACTTTGATAAAATATATTGTAACACCCCGAATTTTCTTACTGTATCTTGAGCATTTAATGGCATTAAATAACAATAATTAATACCTCAATTAGGGTTCACAACTGGCCCTTTATTACATCAACAATTCAAAATAAATGCGGAAGCGTAACTTAAAAACTTGTCTTAGCAGGGAAACAACCCCAGCCATCAATGTACTTTAACTTACACCAAAATAACTAAACGTTCTTAAAACAACTAAACAAGAATCTTCAATCTGCCGTCCCTCCTACGGCTACCTTCCTCGTCCTGCCCTTCTACTTAAATCCTGAAACAAAATTTATAGAGAAGGGGTGAGCGAACGAATGCTCAGTAAGTTCATACGTGGCCTCTCCGGTTACTAAGGAGAGACGACCAGAACGAATACCATGAATAACCTTTACAAAGATAGGTTCAGTTACTTTTTGATTCAAGACTGCAGAACAATACAGTCGTATTACTTTTAAGATTTTACTTTCAAAGGATTATGGCACTACAATCCAAAGGTATTCATTCAAGTTCCGTCAATTCCAGGGTAACGTACATTATAACCTCAATGCCAAAGGTACAATTTGTACACCTAGCTTTTCCAGCCAATAGTGTGGGTCGTAACATATATGGTATCCACACATATATGCTCGGGGTCTAGAATCATCCTTGTAATCAGACAATTCCTGAGAGAAGGCATGTGATCACTCATGCAATCCCTAGTTTAAGGACGAGTCTTTTCTAACTGGACTGTCCGTCAATGTCTTTTCTAACTGGACATTGGCCACTCTAACAAGTAAGTGGTTAACTTACAAGTTAAAATGAGAACATACCAAGGTACAAGTATGTGATAACAAGTTTCAAACTTCGATACTTAGTAGATCAATGGGGACATCACTAAGTACGGATTCTTTCAAAAGAACGTTCAATAACGCGGAGTTTATTCAAATACTATCATGCCATACTGATAGCTAACTTATAGAAAGAATATAGAATTCCAATAAACAGGAGTTCAAATACTGTAAGGAACGTAATCCCTTACCTGAATTGTTTTTCCTTGCAATCTTCCCTCTGTGCAAATCTACAAGGCACCGAGTAATTTACTTTAGTACTCTCAACATTGTTAACTACTTCTACTTAGTTAACTGAGAGATGTGTTTTAACTTCTTTACTTCGTTACTCCTTTCTTACGTTTAAGTTTCTGACTTTGATTTGCGAGTCAGTCCTTTAACTTTAATATAATTGTAATTAAGTCCTCTAACTTTAGGTTAATTACAATTTGGTCCCTTAACTTTGGGTTACTTGCAAATTGGTCCTTCAACTTTGGATTAATTGCAATTTGGTCCTTTAACTTTCAATTATTGTTAATTAAGTCCTTTGACTTTCAATTATTGTCAATTAAGTCCCTTGACTTTCAGTTATTGTCAATTAAGTCCTTTGACTTTCAATTATTATCAATTAAGTCCCTTGACTTTCAATTATTGCCAATTAAGTCCCTTGACTTTGGTTCTTTGTTCATAAAGATCCCCCAAGTTTTCTTTTTAAACACTTAGACCCCTCTAACTCCAAAGGTTTCCTTTTTAATTCTTCTAGCTTTATCCTTTTTTTCAGTTTAGTCCTTTTTCGTTAGGAAACTAACTGCAATCTTTTAATCCCTTCCTTTCTCGTTAACTTTCTAACTTCCAAGGTCTTCCAATTACTTATTCTAGTTTCTCAAGTTAGTTTTCTAACTTTTTAACAACCCTCTTAAAGATTATGTTTTCTTTTCATTATACATTTAACGAAAATACTAACTTTCCGTCCCAATTCTTAACATTCTCAATCAAGAATCAACACCCAAATTATATAGCAAAAGCCGAATTATACCTCATCAAGATTCATTGATTTTGATCAATCTTTCTAATTCTTTAACTTTTTCTAAATTCACAAACATCAATTTTATTCATAAATCGATAACACAAATCATTAAAATCAACAAAATAATTCTCAATTAAATAGAGGCCATTCGGCCGAATAGTATTAGGAAAAAAAATCCATATTTTCTTCTTTTTGATAAACCCAATTCAACCTCAAATATTTATTTATTCAATCTTCAAGCATTGCATAATACTAATCGCCTCCAATCGTGATTATTAAATAAGACTTAAAATAAAACTAGCATGAAGATCATTATTTTTCCATAGAAATTAGATCAACTCAATTTACCTTTAGAATTTTACCAATAATCACTAGCATGCAAAAACTCTATTATTCATATTCTTAACTCATGCATAGTTTAGGTTCTACTAAACCAAATTCCTTGAAATAAATTTTAAAAGATGAGGTTTGACATTACCTTGCTAATGAACGGATTACTTCTTCACAACAATGGCGGAAATTCTTCTCCTTCTTCCCTCTTGGTTCGGCCGGCGGCTAGGGTAGATTTAGGGTTTTGTTTTCTTTTTTTTTTTGTGATAAAGAAGAATAACCTAAATTTCACTAACTCAAGTATTTATACTTTGGATTGATTATTAATTGGGTTGGGTTTATTAATTAAAACTTTCGGGCCAACCCATTCTTTTCGGCCCACTCATTAACTGTCCCATAACTCTTATTATTATTTAATTAATTTAATGTGACTAATTAAATAATTAAATAATAATAATAAAAAAATAATACTGCGGTTATTACATTCTTTCCCCCTTAAAAGAAGTTTGTCCTCAAACTTTGACATGTCTTAATCCGAGAAGATGTCCGGGTACAATTCACGCATTTCATTTTCTTGTTCCCATGTTGCTTCTCTTTCTGAGTGATTGCTCCATTTCACTTTTACGTAGGGAACCGTACGCTTCCTTACGACCTCGTCTTTTCTGTCGACGATCTTGGTTGGTCGTTCATCGTACGTCAAATCTGCCCGAACTCTTAACTGCTTGTACTCTATCACATGACTCGGATCATGAATATACTTCCTTAGCATGGAGACATGGAACACTTTATGCACTCCAGCTAATACCGGCGGTAACGCCAATCGATAAGCCACTTCCCCGATCTTATCAAGAATTTCGAATGGTCCCACATATCGTGGACTTAACTTCCCCTTAATCCCAAAACGCATAACTCCCTTCGTGGGCGATATCTTTAGGAATACTCGATCCCCTGGCTGAAATTCCAGTTCTCGCCTTCTATTGTCTGCGTAAGATTTCTGCCTACTCTGTGCAGTCTGTAGCCACTTCCGGATCTATTGTACCTTATCCGCCGTGACTTGTACAAGTTCCGGTCCACTTAACCTCCTCTCCCCGACTTCGTCCCAACATGCCGGTGATCTACACTTCCTCCCATACAATGCTTCATATGGTGCCATCCCAATACTGGCATGAAAGCTATTATTGTATGCGAATTCCACTAACGGTAAATGTTCGTCCCATGCATTTGGCCAATCTAACGAAGTAGCCCTCAGCATGTCTTCCAGTGTCTGGATAGTCCTTTCCGACTGCCCATCTGTCTGTGGATGAAACGCCGTACTCATGGTCAATTCTGTTCCCAATGCTTCTTGTAGGCTGTTCCAAAATTTCGAAGTGAACCTAGCATCTCGATCAGACACGATAGTGACCGGGATCCCATGCAACCTTACTATCTCGTCGATATACAACTTGGACAACTTTTCCAGCGAATCAGTCTTCTTGATTGCCAGAAAATGTGCTGACTTCGTCAATCGATCCACTATAACCCATATGGCATCATACTTCCCTGCCGTCTTCGGCAACCCACTTACAAAATCCATGGAAATATTCTCCCACTTCCATTCGGGAATTGGTAATGATTGTAGTAACCCTGCTGGCTTCTGATGTTCACTCTTAACCTGTTGACACGTCAAACATCTATGCACATACTCTGCCACATCATTCTTCATATTATTCCACCAATATGACTCCTTTAGATCCCTATACATTTTGGTACTCCCCGGATGTACAGAGAACTTCTAACAATGAGATTCTCTCAGTATCTCTCTCTTAATTTCATCATTATTTGGCACCCATACTCTCTTTTGGTATCTCAGAATTCCATCTTCGCCCATGTGAAGATCCTTCGCTTGCCCCTTTCCGATTAGGGCTTCTCTCTCCTCATCTAACTCTTGTGCCTCCTTAATTATGCTCAACAACGCAGGTTGTAACGTCAATCGAGCCAAATATCCGCTTACTTTTACTATCAAGTTCATCTCCTTGACATCTTTCCATATGCTTACCCCCTTAGAGATCAACGTAGCCAACATTCCGTGATTCTTCCTACTTAAGGAATCTGCCACCTTGTTGGCTTTCCCAGGATGATACAATATTTCACAGTCGTAATCCTTGAGAAGTTCTAGCCACCTCCGTTGTCTCATATTCAATTCCTTCTGCGTGAAGATATACTTAAGGCTCTTGTGATCTGTAAAAATCTGACATTTCACGCCATACAGATAATGTCTCCAAATTTTCAAGGCAAACACTACTGCTGCTAACTCCAAATCATGGGTCGGGTAATTTCTTTCATGTACTTTCAACTGCCTAGATGCATAAGCGATCACCTTCTCATTTTGCATCAGTACACAGCCTAGTCCTTGACGCATCACTGTAAATAACAAAACCTTCCGTCCCTGTCGGTAGTGTTAATACTGGTGCAGATACTAATCTATTCTTCAATTCTTGAAAACTTTTCTCACACTCTTCTGACCAAACAAACTTAGATGCCTTCTGCGTCAGCTTCGTCAATGGTCCTGATAACTTCGAAAATCCCTCTACGAACCTTCTATAGTAACCAGCTAAACCCAAGAAACTCCTTATTTCGGTTACTGTAGTCGGTCTTTCCCAATCCATTATTGCCTCCACCTTCGTCGGGTCCACTGAAATTCCTTCTTTCGACACTACGTGTCCCAAAAATGCTACTTTTTCCAACCAGAATTCGCATTTCTTAAACTTCGCGTATAATTTCTGTCTCCTCAAAATTTCTAGTACTATCCTCAAATGTTCAGCATGTTCCTCCTTTGTCTTCGAGTACACCAAGATATCATCAATGAATACTATCACACATTTGTCTAAGTACTCCTGAAATATTCTATTCATTAACTCCATGAATGCAGCTGGTGCGTTAGTTAACCCAAATGGCATCACGACAAACTCATAATGCCCATACCTCGTCCTAAACGCTGTCTTCGCCACATCTTCATCCTTGACCCTCAGCTGATGATATCCGGATCTAAGATCAATCTTTGAAAAATAACAGGCTCCCCTCAATTGATCAAACAAATCATCAATTCTCGGCAGCGGGTATTGGTTCCTAACCGTCACCTTATTCAATTCTCTATAGTCAATACATAGTCTCATAGACCATCTTTCTTCTTCAAAAATAGCACCGGTGCACCCCATGGTGATACACTCGGTCTAATCAATCCCTTGTCCAACAGTTCTTGCAACTGCTCCTTTAGTTCTTTCAACTCTGTTGGAGCCATCCTGTACGGTGCTCTCGAAATAGGTGTGGTTTCTGGTACTACATCGATGGAGAACTCTACTTCCCTTACTGGTGGTACACCAGGTAAATACTCAGGAAACACATCTTGAAAATCATTCACTACTTCAAGTGACTCTAAGGTTACTCCCTTCTCTCCTGTTTCACCTATGTATGCCAGGAATCCTACACATCCCTTTCTCAACATTTTACGGGACTTCATCACCGAGATTAAGCCTATCCTCTTCCTCGGCCTTGAACCCACAAATCTGTATTCTTTACCTTCTTCTCCTAGGAACGTCACTATTTTCTCTTGACAGTTCACGTTAGCTTGATGCAAGGCCAACCAATCCATTCCCAGTATTACGTCGAATTCTGACATATCTAGTTCAATGAGGTCGGTACTTACGCTCGTGCCTCCTATCCCTAAGGTGCAGTTTCTATAAGAGGTAGTAATGGGGATAGCGTCTTTAGTAGGTGTATCTATTACTAAAGGCATCTCTAAGTTCTCTGGGTGCAGTTTTAACTTCCTTGCCACAGCATTACTAACTACTGAATGAGTAGCTCCAGTATCTACTAATACATAAACATCACGAGAATTTAACTGCATCGTACCTGCCACAAGATCTGCATTTACTCCAGCTGCCTTTGCGGTCATGGTGTACATCCTACCACGGCCTCCACCGTTTCCTCCTCCGTTGTCCTTATTTCCTGCAGCTGGTTCATCTTTCTTAGGTTCTGGGCACTTCCACTTCGGGTGTCCCACCTTCTTACAGTTATAGCACTGCCGCTCCTTGTACCAACAAACCTCTGTCTTGTGAGGTCCATCACAAATGGTACACTTATCATTACTTGTGAAACCTTGGACCTTGCCCTTATTCCACTCACGCCTGTTGTCATTGGAGTTCCGACCATTTCCACTATGGCTGTTGTTGGAGTGCTTATTTCCATGACTGCCTTTATCGCGACCGTCATCTACCGCTTTCCTCTTATTGTTATTGTGGTCTTTACCGCCCTTGTTTCCTTCTGCCTTTTCA
Source organism: Campanula takesimana (assembly GCA_026119855.1). NCBI lineage: Eukaryota > Viridiplantae > Streptophyta > Magnoliopsida > Asterales > Campanulaceae > Campanula > Campanula takesimana. Next base: position 19,438 of record JAOWBW010001866.1, on the reverse strand, counting down.
GCTACTATTTTCCCTTTCTCCTCTCGTCGGTTACGATAATTATCCGACTCTCTCTCCACTATCTTAGCCCTGTCCAGCACCGCTGAATACGTAGTCAGTGCTAACGGTGTGATTCTGTACCTGATTCGATCACTCAATCCTGCTTCAAATTTCCTTGCTTTCTGTTCTTCAGTATCGAAGAATATTGGCGCAAACTCTAGCAGATCGGTGAACTTTTCACCATACTCAGCCACTGTCATACTCCCTTGCACCAAAGTTAGGAATTCTGGCACCTTGGCGTTCCTTGTGCTTGCAGGATAATATTTCTCATTAAAGATAGCCTTAAACCTGGTCCATGTAAATGCAGCGTCACCACGAGCCACAGCAGCTCGCTTTTCCGCCTCCCACCACGACTGAGCCTTCCCTTTTTGCATGAATGTCGCAAATACCACTTTCTGCTCCTCAGTGCAGTTCAGCGTTTCGAATATACGCTCAGTACTCTTAATCCAATCCTCAGGCTTCTCCTTAGCTGTGTCCGAGAACGAATCTGGATTCCTCCTTTGGAATAACTCTAGCGGGTCACGTAATGGAGCTTGTGGTGGTGGTTGAGCAAGTCCAGCAACAGTCTGACCTATCCCAGCTACTGTCTGTGATAGCGTCTGCAAAAGGTTTACCAGTGCCGGGTCCAACTGCCCGCCTGCATTACCGGTGTTGTTGTCATTGCCCTCGCCGTTTCTGTTGTTTCCACTTCTGGTATTCATCTGCAAATTTTACTTTTTACTTTAGAACAAGTTCGTGCTCTAGCAATATTCATCACTACACAATATGTGCGGTGTTCATAGTATACTTAACACTACTATTCTTTTACTAACGGTCACTTGTTAGTTTTCATCTTGTGTGCAGGTCTCTGGTACTAGACCATTATTCAGATTTGGTTAGTTTACTTAACCTTTCTTCTCCGGTTCAGGAGTTGTTGTACTTCATAATTTACAACCGTTTTACTTGGTTGATTATTATCTCTCTATTTCACTAGTTCTTAGTACTTAACTAGCGTCAACTTACTCCAATGGTCGTCTTACTTCGTACCATGGTTACGGAGATTATTTCAATCAATCCGACGTTTTCTCTTGTCTTTTCTTGACAAGTTGACTTTTAGTCTAAGCAATAATAGACAATTTATAATTCTGGTATTTAAATTAAATAACTAACTTTATTCAACTAAGGTGTGAGATTTAAACATCTCAAAATGCACCCAAAATTCAACTTAACATAAGAAAAAGTCTAATTGCGTTACTCCGCTAATAAAAATAAAATAAAAAATATCTATTCCAATAACTATTTTGTAACCCATTGCATCAATTTCCACATTGTGCGTGCTCTGCTTCGAGTTGGTCATATTTCTCTTGCAATTCCAACTTCTCTGCCCAAATCTGATAGCCTGAAGCCCTAAGCTTTTCCTCATAAGCTTCTTGCTCATCTATCTTCTTCTTCAGTTCATTATTTTGCTCTATCTCATCTACCAGTTGTACACTGATTCGGTTCCATTCGCGATTAGCTCTAATCACATGGCTTTCTAGGCTTTTGACTTTCTCTAGCTGTACTGCTAACTTTCCTTCTACATACATTATGTCCTCATCACGTCCTTTGATGACATTCTGTAGGCTGCCGACTCCTAGAGTCTCCTTCCTAAGCTCTCTTTTTGTCTTGCGCAACTCCATAGTTAACTGCTTAATGACATTCTCCTTGGCTTCTATTTCTTGCTTCAGGGTAGCACTGTACCTTACAGATTTCATTGGTCTCCTCGGCATGATCCTACACACACCAACAATAAACTTATTTAGTACATAGTCCCAAGATTTTGTATAACATAATTGTAGAATATAATAGACATGTAATGAAGAGGTTTCTACTTCCCCAAGTATATTCATACTTTACGTACACCCTTAGTATTATTCCTAGAGATAGATTTTATCACTTGAACTTCCTCAAGTAAGATCTTATTCACGTCAAGTACTAGTTCTCCATTAGTCTTACTTTCAGTTTTCTCCCATAAGACCTAAAGCCATTGCTCTGATACCAACTGTAACACCCCGAATTTTCTTACTGTATCTTGAGCATTTAATGGCATTAAATAACAATAATTAATACCTCAATTAGGGTTCACAACTGGCCCTTTATTACATCAACAATTCAAAATAAATGCGGAAGCGTAACTTAAAAACTTGTCTTAGCAGGGAAACAACCCCATCCATCAATGTACTTTAACTTACACCAAAATAACTAAACGTTCTTAAAACAACTAAATAAGAATCTTCAATCTGCCGTCCCTCCTACGGCTACCTTCCTCGTCCTGCCCTTCTACTTAAATCCTGAAACAAAATTTATAGAGAAGGGGTGAGCGAACGAATGCTCAGTAAGTTCATACGTGGCCTCTCCGGTTACTAAGGAGAGACGACCAGAACGAATACTATGAATAACCTTTACAAAGATAGGTTCAGTTACTTTTTGATTCAAGACTGCAGAACAATACAGTCGTATTACTTTTAAGATTTTACTTTCAAAGGATTATGGCACTACAATCCAAAGGGATTCATTCAAGTTCCGTCAATTCCAGGGTAACGTACATTATAACCTCAATGCCAAAGGTACAATTTGTACACCTAGCTTTTCCAGCCAATAGTGTGGGTCGTAACATATATGGTATCCACACATATATGCTCGGGGTCTAGAATCATCCTTGTAATCAGACAATTCCTGAGAGAAGGCATGTGATCACTCATGCAATCCCTAGTTTAAGGACGAGTCTTTTCTAACTGGACTGTCCGTCAATGTCTTTTCTAACTGGACATTGGCCACTCTAACAAGTAAGTGGTTAACTTACAAGTTAAAATGAGAACATACCAAGGTACAAGTATGTGATAACAAGTTTCAAACTTCGATACTTAGTAGATCAATGGGGACATCACTAAGTACGGATTCTTTCAAAAGAACGTTCAATAACGCGGAGTTTATTCAAATACTATCATGTCATACTGATAGCTAACTTATAGAAAGAATATAGAATTCCAATAAACAGGAGTTCAAATAATGTAAGGAACGTAATCCCTTACCTGAATTGTTTTTCCTTGCAATCTTCCCTCTGTGCAAATCTACAAGGCACCGAGTAATTTACTTTAGTACTCTCAACATTGTTAACTACTTCTACTTAGTTAACTGAGAGATGTGTTTTAACTTCTTACTTCGTTACTCCTTTCTTACGTTTAAGTTTCTGACTTTGATTTGCGAGTCAGTCCTTTAACTTTAATATAATTGTAATTAAGTCCTCTAACTTTAGGTTAATTACAATTTGGTCCCTTAACTTTGGGTTAATTGCAAATTGGTCCTTCAACTTTGGATTAATTGCAATTTGGTCCTTTAACTTTCAATTATTGTTAATTAAGTCCTTTGACTTTCAATTATTGTCAATTAAGTCCCTTGACTTTCAGTTAATGTCAATTATGTCCTTTGACTTTCAATTATTGTCAATTAAGTCCCTTGACTTTCAATTATTGTCAATTAAGTCCCTTGACTTTGGTTCTTTGTTCATAAAGATCCCCCAAGTTTTCTTTTTTAACACTTAGACCCCTCTAACTCCAAAGGTTTCCTTTTTAATTCTTCTAGCTTTATCCTTTTTTTCAGTTTAGTCCTTTTTCGTTAGGAAACTAACTGCAATCTTTTAATCCCTCCTTTCTCGTTAACTTTCTAACTTCCAAGGTCTTCCAATTACTTATTCTAGTTTCTCAAGTTAGTTTTCTAACTTTTTAACAACCCTCTTAAATAAGACTTAAAATAAAACTAGCATGAAGATCATTATTTTTCCATAGCAATTAGATCAACTCAATTTACCTTTAGAATTTTACCAATAATCACTAGCATGCAAAAACCCTATTATTCATATTCTTAACTCATGCATAGTTTAGGTTCTACTAAACCAAATTCCTTGAAATAAATTTTAAAAGATGAGGTTTGGCATTACCTTGCTAATGAACGGATTACTTCTTCACAACAATGGCGGAAATTCTTCTCCTTCTTCCCTCTTGTTCGGCCGGCGGCTAGGGTAGATTTAGGGTTTTGTTTTTTTGTTTTTTTTTTTTTTTTTGTGATAAAGAAGAATAACCTAAATTTCACTAACTCAAGTATTTATACTTTGGATTGATTATTAATTGGGTTGGGTTTATTAATTAAAACTTTCGGGCCAACCATTCTTTCGGCCCACTCATTAACTGTCCCATAACTCTTATTATTATTTAATTAATTTAATGTGACTAATTAAATAATTAAATAAAAAAAATACTTCGGTTATTCCACACACACACACACACACACACTATATATATATATATATCTATATATATATATATATATATATATATATATATATATATATATATATATATATATATATATAAATAGTGAGAAAAAATAGTTATCGGAGTTCAATTAAAAAACTTCTTACAATGAAAAATTGAGTTGGTTTTTGGGGAAACTAGTTCCTCCATAAGTTATAAAAGTCCTGTTTTTTAACCATTCTTAAACCCTAAAAGGCCTAAACCCTAAACCTTAAACCCTAAACACTAAACTTTAACCCCTATAAAAACAGGACTTTTTATAACTTATGGGGAAACTAGTTTTCCCCAAAATTTTCTCTGAAAAATATTATTAGTAACAACTATGTCGAATATTATTTTAGCCAAGAGAAAACTACCATAGGGTCCCTCATCCTAAGCCTAACTACCACCTAGTCCAACCTGATATTTCCATCTACCATCTAGTCCAAGCTAATATTTTTTTTACCACCTAGTCCTCAGAGTTATTAAATCCCGAAACTACCCTACAATAAATAAAACCCTAGCCCCCCTCTCTTTCATAAACACGTTGACTGCCTCTCTCTACTTTCTCTCTCTTCACGCAAACAACCGTCTCTCTCTACTTTCTCTCACTACGGTCTCTCTCTATACCCACCTCAGGCGACCCCCATCCCACTTCCTCCGGCGGCCCTCCTGCTCCCTACTCCGACGACCTCTCTGACCGCCCCACCCCTCCCCCACCTCCCCCATCTCCATTCAAACCTCCGGCTAGTCACACATCAGATCCGACCACTATCCTTATAAACCTTCCCTCTCCGGCCAGATCCGACCAAACACCGGAGTCTTTTACCGATCTTATTTCTGAATCGACCAGATCTACCTTCGTCGACTGCAAAGTATGGTTTTCGTTTTTATAGGAGGCCAGTACTTCGACACCTCAAATCCAAGTTGGCAGATCTCCCTCCTTCGTCCTCGTCTCCAGCACAGGTTACCACTTTTTAGTGATTTTCCACCTGCTGGCAACTAATTCCGGCACTGAGCCTCACCTCCCCCATATCTGGATCTCCGGCCGTCTATAAACACCCAGCTGGTCTGCTGGTGAAATCCTTTACATTCGATTTGATTTTAATTTTTTTTGGGAAATGAGAGTATACCAACTGTAAATTTTGTTCAACTTGTGTTTACATATTGGTTAACTTTGTTCAAAAAGTTGTAGTATAAATTTTGTTCAAAAGATATAGTTTGCTCAGTTCACAGTTATTTTTTTTTTAACAACTATGAAGTTGCTTTGATTTGGTTTGTTAAGTTTACGTTTATTTCTTGGAATAACTGTGAATTTGTTTTTGAAATTTGATCTTGGAACACTGTAAACTTGTTCCTGGAACTTATTCTTGGAACAACTGTGAACGTGTTCTTAGAATAATTGTAAATATGTTCTTGGAACCTGTATTGGAACAACTACGAACTTGTTCTTGGAAAAATTGTGCACTTGTTCTTGGAACAACTGTGAACATGTTCTTTAATTTTGTTCTTTTGAACAACTTTGAACTTGTCCTTTAAAAATTTGTGAACTTTTCTCTTGAAAAATGAAAAATATGTACCTGAACAACTGTGAATGTGTCTTTAGTTGTTGAAAACTGAGAACTTACAGCTAAGTTCTCAGTTGTTTTGGTTGCGGGAGTTGATCGTGGTTTGGTTGTTGAGAAATGAGAACTTACTGATAAGTTATCAGTTGTTTTGGTCGCCGGAGATGGTTGCCGAAGTTGATTGTTGTTGTGTTCTTTAGTAGTCAAAAACTGTGAACTTACTGATCAGTTCACAGTTGTTTGGTCGCTTGAGTCAATCGAGTACTTAGTAGTTTAGTTGATAACTGCGAACTTACTGATTAGTTCACAGTTGTTTGGTCGCCAGAGTTGGTGGTCGTCGGAGTCAATTGTGTTCTTAGTAGTTTTAGTTGACAACTGTGAACTTACCGATTAGTTCACAATTATTTTGGTCGCCGGAGTTGGTGGTCTTCGGAGTCGATCGTGTTCATAGTAGTTTTAGTTGACAATTGTGAACTTACTGATTAGTTCACAGTTGTTTTGGTCGCCGGAGTTGGTGGTCGGCCATTTACATTGATTTTGGTCGCCAAAAATGGTTACCGGGAAAAATAGTTACCAAAAAATGGCACCGGAAAAATAGTCACCGGAGGTGGTCGTCGGAGGTAGTCGCCGGAAAATGGTCATCAAAGGTGGTCGCCGGATTAGGTGGGGATGGGTGGTCAAAGGTGGTCATGGTGGTTGGAGAGAGAAAGTGAAATGATGGAGGGGGTGGCATTAATGTAATTTTCCATCATTTAGTAAGGACATGAGTGTCCTTTTAATAACCCTTGGACTAGGTGGTAATATTTCAAATTCCATATCTTAGGTGGTGGTTTTCATTAGGATGAGGGACTAAATGGTAGTTTCCCCTTTAGCCAATTGTAAAGTGTAACGACCCCAAAACCCGTCCCTATTTATTTATATTTTTGGGGATTTTAATTTGACATTATGTGTGCATTTTATGTGTTGCATCATATTTTATGACTTGCACATATTGTTTGATTAAATGTGTTATTTACTTAGTTAGTAGTAATAATGGTTGAAGGAGTTCAATGAATTAGTTGAAACCTTAGGGTCCTTAGTGGAATTATAACTTTAGGGGTTTATTTGTTCAAATGGAAAGTTGAGTGACTTAAATAAAAACTTGGGTAATGATATTTTCATAACTTATGCTTATCTCTCTCTCTCTGTTATTCATACTTACAGCAACATATCTAAGTTTTTCCTAGGGTTAAGAAAGAAAAGGTAAGTTCATCCTATTTCGATTTATTTATTTTTAATTACTTCTCCGTTTTAAAAACTAATTATACTAAAATGATTAGGGCGTTGAGTAGGTCATTTCTACCCGAACAAAACATATTTCTGCGATACTTTTTCCCGAAATAGGTAAGTTACTAATTCCCCTTAAATGTTAAAATGGTTATATATATGTTATATGTGGTGAAATTGTTGTGAAAAGAATTTATTGTGATACTTGTAATTTTGGGACAAAGGGAGTAGTATGAGACTTGGTTCTAAGAAGGGTTATAATGTCCCGGGTGAGTTTTATACTCAGGTTTGGTTGTGTTAAGCAATTTTTGTGAAGAGTATGTTAGTACTTTTGGGACGGAAGGAGTATGTAAAGAACTAGGTGCAGTTTTTGCCCAAATCAGGTACCGAGCGCCCGCCTGGTGGGCATCGAGCGCCCGCCTGCTAGCCTTTGGAGCGCCCGCGCGCGCATGAGTGGAGTGCCCGCTTACCTTGTGTTTCATGACCAAAATCCCTGTTGACCTGGAGTGCCCGCTTGGTCCTTACCGAGCACCCGCCTGGTCAGTTGTCGAGCGCCCGCCCGGTCTAGTGTGAGCGCCCGCTCGCCCCTTTTTTCAGAAATCTTCCTTTTGTTTAATTAAGACTAGGATGTATTCTTGGTCTAGGTTTTGGGTACTACTCTAGTTGATTTAAATGGACAGTGTGGAATACTCTAGTATTAGAAACTGTTCCTTTGTGAACATATGTGTTGTGGAATTTGACTAAATGTTAATTGGATATTGTTGAACATCTTTTGATGTGTTTTGGATTGGTTCATCTTTATGATGAGTTTTGTGTGGTTCCCTACTTTGGAATCATGCACCGGTTGTTGTTTAAGCAAGTATTTATTACTATGCTCGTGTTAAAGTCCAGCTGGTACTTGTTGTGGAGTCGGGCAGTGGTAGGGATTATAATGGCACACGAGCCAAGTTCATTGTAAGGCTTCTACCATTGGTTTCCCATTTTTAACCCCCTTCCTTGGGCCAAAGGTTGGGCATTTTGGGTTATGACTTGGTGTCATTCCCCCCCCCCCCCCGTTGTTGTTGTTGTTATTGTTTGGTTCATGAACCCGTTTCAGCCCTTTGGTGCTGCTCAGTTGATACCTCTCAGATGGTTATATGTTTGATTCGAGAACCTTTGCTCAGTATCCACTTATGAGTGTTTATTTTCGCCTTATGTGTGGTATGATGGAGTGGCTTTGCCTCTCATGTTATGTGCTATATGAATGCTTATTGACATTGTTCAATTATGAGTGTCATTTCAGCATGTAACGTAGTTGTATTTTAGTAGCTTACTGAGATTTATTCTCACCCTGTTCCTTGTTTATTTGTTTTCCTTAGATAAAGGGGAGCCCAAGGGATAGGTCACTTCACAAGGGAGGACGTCGAGGTGGTGATTTTGGGTAAGACATTTTGGGACATGTGTTATGTAAATGCTACATTATGTAAATGTATAACCTTTGGGGTAGTGTACTCGTGACTTCATCTTTGTATCGCCTATTTTTGGAACATGTTGGTGATTTGTAAATTTGTAAGTAAAGTGTGTAAGCCCTTGTGGCTAAGTACTTTGAGTTGTGAAAGTTTGTTTGTGTGAAATGAAATCAAGTTTCAAGTAAATGTGTTTTGTTATATGAAACTTTTATGAAAGGACATTTCGAAAAATTTTCCTAAAATTTTTTATGACGTCTTCCGTGCGTGTCCCGAACGTGGGGCCAAGTAGGACCACGGGTTGGGGCGCGACAGTTGGTATCAGAGCTAGGTTGTAGATGGTCTAGAATTTCAAAGTGACCTAGGAGGGTAGTTGTGTATAGAGTGAGTAACGTTGAGTGTCTTATGCAGGTATTTATTGAAAATGGTTGAGACTGAAGGAGATCAGGTTGGTTCTTCAGGGCAAGGGGATGCCAGAGAAGAGGCCCGAATCATGTTTCAAGGGATGTTCGAAGCAGCAATGAAAACTTTAAATGATCAAACTCAAGGAGGAGAGCAAGCACCTCCGAGATATGGGTTAGAACAAGTCCTGAAGATGAAACCAATGGGTTATGAAGGATAACCAGAGGTAACAAAGGTCGAGAGGTGGATAGAGTCGATGGAGAAAATATTTGATGTTCTAAGATGTACTGATGAAGAACAAGTCAGGTTTGCTACTTATAAACTGAGTGGAGCTGCTGAGCACTGGTGGAAAGCTTTGAAAACAAATTGGGATGAGAATCATGTACCCTATACTTGGGATAATTTTCTGAAGAAGTTCAAGGAACATTTCATTCCCCGGGTAGATCAAGACAAGAAGGAAATGGAGTTTCTTAACTTGGAGCAGAATACTATGTCTGTGGCTCAGTATACATCCAAATTCATGGAGTTATCCAGGTACTGTACTCACTTAGTGGCAACTGAGGAGAGGAAGGCTATGCGATTTGTAAAGGGATTGAGAACTGTGATCCGAAGTCAACTAGTATCCCACAAGTTGCAAGATTTTCAAGATGCTGTTGATAGAGCATATCAGGTGGAGCATGATATAGAAGAGTATAAGAGGAAAGTTGAATTGGCAGGTACAGGAAGGCAAGGAAGACCTCAACCACAGCGTGGTGATAATCGAGGAGGTTAGGCAATACCTTCACAATTTAGAGGGAAACCCCAGGGGCAACCAATTATCAGAAATCAAGGTAACACCCCTGGAAATCAAAGTAGAAGGATTTGTAACTATTGTTAAAAGGAAGGGCACTCTGAAGAGCGATGTTGGAAGAAACAGGGTAAGTGTTTGAATTGTGGTCAGCTTGGCCATTTTCAGAGGGATTGTCCAAGGGCAAGGAATGTATCATCTGGGGGTGGAGCTGGATCATCTCAGGGTCAGAAGAGGGATGCCTTTGGAAAGCCTAAAGTGCAAGGTCGTGTTTTTCCTATCAATCAACAACAGGCTTCAGATTCTTCTAATGTGATAGGAGGTATAATTTATGTGTCTAGTTTAAGGGCACGAGCACTTATAGACCCTGGCTCTTCGCATTCTTATGTGTCTGTGCATTTTGCTTCTCGATTGCTTGTTTCCTCTGAATCTCTACCTTATGTGTTAGAGGTGTCTACTCCTATATGGGAGTGTTTGGTGACCAATAAGGTGTTTCGTGGTTGTGATGTGCATATTTGGGAGCATGTTTTATTTGCTGATTTAGTTGTTTTGTCATTACAAGATTTTGATATTATCTTGGGAATGGATTGGTTGAGTAAATACTATGCTTCAGTTGATTGTTATAAAAAGGTGGTTACATTTTCTATTCCTGATGTGCCTGAATTTACTTTTGAGGCTGCTCCTTTGGGTAAGGGAATTCGTATTATTTCTTATGTGAAAGCCAGAAAGTTGTTGCATCGTGGTTGTACTGGGTATTTGGCCAGTGTTCTTGATACTACTAAAAAGTTGCCTGAAGTAGAGGATGTGCATATTGTGAAAGAGTTTCCTGATCTGTTCTCTACTGAATATTCTATGCCTCCCGATAGGGAGATCGAGTTTTGTATTGACTTACTTCCAGGTACTACTCCGATATCTGAGTCACCTTATAGAATGGCTCCAGCAGAATTAAAAGAGTTGAAAATTCAATTGCAAGAGTTGCTTGATAGGGGTTTCATTTGACCCAGTGTATCACCGTGGGGAGATCCTGTGTTGTTTGTAAAGAAGAAAGATGGGTCCTTGAGACTATGCATCGACTATAGAAAACTGAATCTGTAGATACCCCGGGAACCACGGCTTGGCTAGAGCGGTGAATTATCCTAGGATGTCTAACTTGTTTTAGATTTGTTTAGAGTCGCCACCTATGTTTTTTAAAGGAACATAAGAAAAACCTAGAAATAGCCTAATTTATGTACAAAACCAGAGATTCGGGAGAGAAGGGTTCGGGGGTTAGGTGATGGAGTGGGAAGTACTTAAACACCCACTCCGCCCCGCTTATGCGGGTCTTGCTACTATTGGTGTTCAAATGTTAAATGTCCTTCAATTTTATTAACAATGCTAACAATTATAATGTAAAGAAAAAGGGGAAAGAATGATTTTATTAATTTAATGCTAAATGGTTACATGTTGGACTAGTGCTAAATGATTACATTAAGAAATGAAATATAAATTAAATGAAGTTTGGAATGTCGGGATGTAACATTAGCCAAACTTCAATAGTGAAGTGGCCTTTTGGTTGTATCCCTTTTTATGGAGATTGCATACTAGTAAGACTAGACAAATAAAATAAGAGAAGAAAGGGGATGTTGTACCTTAGGAAAGAGGACTTCAAACTTGGACTTGAAAATGGTGTTGTTGTAGAGAAAATGCTGTGCAAACACTTTGTGTAGTGTTTTGTAGAGAAAGATTGTTGAGATGATTTGTGTAGAGTTTTTGTTCAAGTCTCAAAAATTGGGTCCAAAAAGAAGTCCCTTTCCAAGGTAGAAGATGATGGTTTTTATAGGTAAAAAAGAGAGGGAAATGATGGAGGGAAATTGGTCATCCATGTGAGATGGAATTGACCAATAGAAAATAAGATAAATAAAATAATTAATAAAAGGAAATAAAAGAAAATCAAATGAAATAAAGATGAAATATTTAGTTTTTGGAAGAAGGCTAGAATAAAGGATTTGGTAGTTAATGAAATAAGGGGGGATGAACTTGGATGCAAAAAAGAGGTTATTTGTGATCAAAGAAGATGTTTTGTAAATAAGAAAAGGGAGGAAAATAAGGTGCAATCCGTTACTGCCAAAGTGGGAAGCGCGCGGGTCCGGCTTTTGGGGCGAGACGCGCGCGCGGCTCACTGGCAGTGCCGGAAGCGCCCGCGGGTAAAAATGACAGAATGACAGAAATGACTCTAAAATTAATTATGTTATGCAGTTTAGTCCAAAACTAACGGAATCAGTTAGGAACTTAACCGAAGTAACAGAAATTAATAAAAAATAAGTTAAATAAAAATACTATGTATGCAATCGGGGTGAGAGGTCCAAGGCGGGTGTCTACAGAGCCCCTCGGCGACGTGGATTGCGAGGCAAAACGCGTCGACGAAAGAAAGACAACCGCCGAGGACATCGACAAGAGAAAACAAAGACTCGATAAAGCAGGAATTTGAAATTACAAAGGATAGAAATGCGCCCCCTGTGTGAGCGACTTTTGCTGATGGAAGAGGTATGGTGATTTGAGCGGTCCACCATGGACCAAAATTGGTGCGCGGTGCGGCATATTCTGATGCGCTGTGCGGGGGTATGGTGATTTGAGCGGTCCACCATAGACCAAAAATTGGTGCTCTGTGCGGCACCTGGTGATTTGAGCGGTCCACCATCGACCAGAATTGGTGCTCTGTGCGGCACCTGGTGATTTGAGCGGTCCACCATCGACCAGAATTGGTGCTCTGTGCGGCACCTGGTGATTTGAGCGGTCCACCATCGACCAGAGTTGGTGCTCTGTGCGGCACCTGGTGATTTGAGCGGTCCACCATCGACCAGAATTGGCGCTCTGTGCGGCACCTGTTATATGTATGCTTTGCAGGTATACGTGCTTGTGCAGGGACATGCATGAAATATGATGATTGAGAGAAATTGTGCCCGTGGTGTGATGTGATCTTGAAAGCACCTTTGTAATGAGAGAGAAGTAAGAATGTAGAAAGTGATCTTGTGTGCGGTGTGATTTTGAGGAAAGCATTGGATGTATTCATACCTTCACTTACCATTGCCGCTTGAGTGGAGATGGATTCTTGATGTCCGCGGAGGATGCTTTGATGGAGAATGTCCATTCTTTAGATGTTGATGAGAGAATGCCCTTGATGTTGGGTTGGCGAGATGGTATTCTGGATGATGGGTTGGTCGTGCCAAAGGCTGCCTACGTATCCCTTGAAGGGAATCAGACCAGCGTAGTTCAAGGATGATGGAGAACGCTGGAGGAGAGGCTAGGAGCAAAGCAAAGTAAAGCACATAATTTTGCACATAGAAGGAGAAAAAGAAAGATTTTTTTTTTTTTTTTTTTTTTTAAAGATTAGAAAGGAAAGAATATGCACACATGTGAGGAAAAGAGATTTTTTTTTTTTTTTTTTTTTTTTTTTAAGTTTGTGGGTGAACCATTTTAGCCATTGTGTGTTTGTAAAGCCAACCCAAGATCAAGTCATGCTCAGTCGAAGTCCGGATTGCCTCGCTTGAATTCTGTTGTCGCTGGTGTGCCCCACGAAGATTGATGTCTAGCCCCAAGAGATTTGTCGGTTATGGGGCTTCAAAAGGCTTTTGATGCCGAGATGAGGGGTTGCTGATTGTAAAGCCCCTAGAATGCCTTTGATGCCAAATTTTGAGGGACTTGCATAGCTCCAAGATAAATCAGCTCTTGGTCCATTCGAGTAAATCGCCCTTTGTTGTTGTAGTGAGCAAGCCCAAGAGGAGATCGTTGATGCCAAGCTTCGAGAGATTGCAAAGCCCCAAATGTCGTGGGCTTGTAGATGGCGGGATGTGAAGACCTTTCATTGTAAAGCCCCAAATTACCTCGTGATTGGCTCGGCATTGAGAACGGATGTACCGTTTGGTAGAATTCTTGATAGAGATCTCCTTCTTGCTCTTACTGGGGAGATGAATGGCCTCATTGTGGTCGATACCCAAATGGCTGAGGGCTTATGTCAACGGATGCACTAATGTCTTGCGGTACCGTTGAGGTCGCGGAGGATAAGGTCTTGGCGTGATAAAGTCTCAAATGAGTATGCTTGCTTGACTCTTCTTGAGTTGAACTAATGACGGATCTTCGGATGCAACTAGTGCTGTGCCCAACTTTATCTGAGCTGCACCTTGTGCTTTTGATCTTGGAGAAGGGGGTGCTGAATTGCAGAAACATTGGGATTGGCCGTGGCATTTCCCGCTATAACCCTGTTTTGATTAGAGTTTAGCATATTGAATCTTTTTCCTTTTTTCTAAGACTTCCTTCAAAATCTCGCTGTGAGTTCTAACAAAAATCATCAACTTCATTCATAACATCGGAGTCTTCATTTAAAACCAAGAGGCCTTTGACTTGAAGTGTTGAGGGACCCTTTAAAGCTTGATCCCTTTCATGGAGCCATAAGACTACTCCACATTGCACTTGCTCGAGTATTGTTGCCCAAAAGACTGTCGGTCGCGAAGCCCTAATACTGCCCTTTTCTTGAATTACTGTAATGCCGTAGCCCAAAAGATTGTAGATTGCGAAGCCTGTTGAGACCTTCGGTGCCGAATTGAGGAAGCTTCCAATGTTGCACATGACTCGGCTGGGGATACTGCTGGGGAGTTAATTGCTCTTTGCCGAAGGAGCCTTTAAGACTTGACCGTAGCCCTTAGAGTGCCATCATTGATTGCGAGAAAGGTCCATCCTTGACTGGGGGAACGAGCACGGGCATACGCGACAAGAGGGCTTTTGACATCCCTTTTGGGAGACTTTGAGGATAGTCTCACACATCTTTCTTGAGCATAGCCCCTAGGGCGTATTGATTGCCAAATGAAGCAAAAGAATCCATTGTTCTTGAGTCACATAGCCCCTAGGGCGTCACCATTTGTTGAGTAAAGCAAGAGTGACTCGTCCTCGTGTGAGGGAATAAACATGAGAAGATATGGCAAGAGCTACTCCATTTCTCGGGAGCCTTTCGGCGTACTTTAGAAGCACATACTTGAAGAAGCTTTGAAAACTGAGACACATATTGTTGTTATTTGCTGCCCAAGCCAATTGACTAGCTAGGGATTATTTGTGCAACCTCGTGCCCTTTCATGATGGGCTTGTTCTCGGATGGATCTTGGTTACCACGGGCCTTCTTTTCATGAACCCAAAAATGCACACTGCTGGAGAATGATACCAATAACCCAAGACAACCTTTGATGGTGCCATATCTTGTCGAGTCTTTTGCAATCCCAAAGTTGACTCGGTGGGGAGTTGACTTGCTGAGGAGATTCAATGTAGAACTTGTCTTCTTTAGAGGCCGGGGATCTCCATTTCTCTTTCCCTTCTCTCTCTCACTCTCTCATTTTTTTTTTATGACGCACCCTGTTTTTGCCTAGACCGCCCTTTCGGGTTTTCAATCTAGCGGGCATCTCTTTTGCGTCTTCATCATTTTTTTTTGACTCAATCGATGAGGAAGTGTGCATTGACTCTAGCTGAGGAGATAAGACATGTGATTTTGCGGTGGAGACCTTTTGTCACTAATGATGAGTGACATTGACTTGACTAGGGAAGTGTCCCTAGTATTGACATGTATTATTGAATGACTCGCGAAGGCAAGTAAGTCATTAAGAGAGAAGAGAAGGAAAGCCCCAATTTGATTGCAAGGAATTGGGAGTATGCAGAAAGAATAGAAGTCCCTAGACTCGACAAGGAGCGCGAAATGATTTCAAATCTAAGAAAGTTGTTCAATCTTTTTGGTGATTAATTCATTGGCAAATGAATCGTACAAAGATGTCTTGACAGGTTCGAGATGAAGGCCGATCACCATAACGCGCTAGGGCTAAACATATCTTCTTTCTTGCATGAGACCGGACCCGCAGGTTGCCTACGTTCCTCCAGTGTAGAGGCTCAGGTCACCGTAGTTCTTGTGAATTCTCCATTCTTTGTGATGAATTGTTGCTTCGTCCTTCGTTGGTGGATGATGATGATGATCTTGATGTGAACTTCTTTGATAGAGGGGGATTTTTTTTTTTTTTTTTTTTTTTTTTTTTTTTTTGTGCTCTAACTTTTGCCTAGGTTGTTTTGATGATTTCAACCTAGCGAGCTTTTTTTTTTTTTTTTTTTTTTTAATCCCCTTTCGAAAACTTTGCTTCATGATCGTTGCTCCACCTTTCTTTGTCTTGATTTCGTCGTTGTTGATGTCTTCGTTGTTGATGCCGTCGTCGATGTTTAGCCCCTAGGCGTTCAAGCGATGGCCTTCATTCCAAACTTGTTTAGACATTTTTTCATCATTTTGCCAAGAATTAATTGAACAACTTGGAAGATTGTATGAGGACAAGAACGACTTTTATTTGATGATTGACTCAGAATTTATCATTGGACGAGAGAAAACATTAATGCACACATTAGTGGACTTTTGACTCTTTTTTTTTTTTATATCCTATTTCTAGGTAGAGAAAGAGAAACGGAGATTGTTGTCGTCATCCTCCATGTCGTTGTAGTCCTCACTGTCGTTGTAGTCTTCCATGTCACTACATTCTTCCATGTGATTGCTTGGGAACCCTTTGTCGTTGAAGCTTGTGTCATAGGAGGACTCGGCCACTTCTCGGAGCAAATTGTCAATTCTAACCCCCGCATCATACATGCTTGAGAAATCGGAGTGAAAAGCCCCACTAAGACGAGTGCGGTAGTCCATTTTCAAACATTTCAAGAAGATGTCCATTTGTTCCTTCTTGGAAGGCCTATCAACCATCTCGGCTAGCTTGTCGTTCCAACGGCGATAGAAGCCCCCAAATGATTCATCACCCATTTGCACGGTGCTCTCCAATTCTTTCTTGGTGGGACGGAACATGGAGTTGCCTTGGTATTGTGACTTGAAGGCAAGCATAGCGGCATCCCAATTGAGGCGGGTGGAAATCGGAAGACCCATGTACCAATCTTTTGCGACCCCATCGAGAGTAAGCGGGAAGCATTGTGCCATTATTTGAGGAGACACTTTCTTCGGCAGCATGGCCCAAATGTAGGAGTCGACATGAGCGTCGGGGCAAGAGGTGCCTTTGAACTTGCCAATATCGGGCATCTTGAACTTTTCGGGAAGAGCCTCCATTGTGTTCATGAGGAGAGAAGCTCGATGAAGATCGGTGCATGGGCCCTTGTGCAAATTTAGCCCACTAAGCCTTTGGTCAATGTAGGACATGAGAGTGTTGACCAAACCGTATCAATGCTTTGGACCTTTATTTCACTCGTGAGCCCTTTCAATTGGTTCTTGAGTTGAGCAACTTCTTTCTTGTGGGCCGTTTTCACATGCTCGTAACGGGCTCGCCATAAATCATCCTTGCGGCGGACATTCTCGGCTAGTGTATCAACTTGCCCTTTCAATGCTTCCACCATGCGGAATAACCCTTCGTTGGACACGGGAATGCCGTTGTCGTTGCCGTTCGAAGACATTGGACCTATGGAGAGAACACGGTTGATCTTAGGATGACCCCACAAACACCTTTTGAGTAATATGATTAAACCCACAAACAAGAAAAAGACTCAACCACATAAAGAAAAACGACTCTTTTTTTTTTTTTTTTTTTTTTTTTTTTTATTTACAAAAGTCGGAAGGACGTGGTCCTTTTTGGGTTTCTAGAAAAATAGTGGAATCGTCACACTAGTATATAGACCTTCTCGCGGTCCCATATACTCATCGGATTCCACCACGCTTGTGAGACCTACATGTGTCGGGATTAAACTAAATTAATGTAGTAAATCATACATGCGGGGACGGATTTTTATTTTCGTCCAAATAACCACTTTTGGGGACGGAGTTTTATTTCGTCCATTGCAACAAGTTGGCATGTATGATTTGAAGACATTAGTTTAGGGAAATCTCGGCACATGAAAAACCGACTTGGTCACGGAGTGTTAGACCCTAGACTAGAATTGTGTGGCTTGTGCTCGGCTTGAATATGAGGCTTAAAGGTCACCCCCGGCATGTAGTCATGAACTACGCCACGGGCTGAGGTTTACCGCTTCGAAAGAGCCAAGGTCGAGTGGAGCTTGAAACTTTCTAGGACGGGCCTCGACGGGTTTGGGGTTGGACTTGTGCGACTCGATAGTGAGCATTGATAAGAATATGTGCATGTAGTGTGAGGTCTAACAAGTGACAAAATATTTTTTTTTTTTTTTTTTTTCAAAGAAAGAAAAAAAAGGAAACAAATAAGCACGTATTTACAACTCCCGAATCACCCGTGTGACCGGTAAAAATAAACAGAAAGTAAAAGAAATTGTATGCAGGCCCGGTGCCCACACACTGTCATTCTGCTCTGTTCTGCTTTCTGTGCACTGTTCTGTTTCTGGAAAATTGCCCAGAAGCGCGCGCCTCAGGGAAGTGATGTGGGAAGCGCGCGCATTTCGAAATGAATATGGGAGGCGCGCGCATCTGGGTTACCTGTCAGAATGTTAGAAGAAACTGCGGACTCAGGGGATTGCCCTGGTCCCAAATTATGTAACTTTCCCCTGCAGAAACTTGTTAGCACAGAAATATGAAATTGAAGGACGAGAAAGGAGGCGGGCGATTCTGGTAATAAGGGTCGGACGCGCGCGCTTTAGGCCAAGAAGGCCGGAGGCGCGCGCTTCCTACCCTTTTTACCAGAATGCCCAGAAAACAGAATAAAAGAACACCAAAAATGAAAACGCAAGTTTAACCCTCTAAATAATCCCCAGCGGAGTCGCCACTGTAGATAACCCGTGGGAACCACGGCTTGGCTAGAGCGGTGAATTATCCTAGGATGTCTAACTTGTTTTAGATTTGTTTAGAGTCGCCACCTATGTTTTTTAAAGGAACATAAGAAAAACCTAGAAATAGCCTAATTTATGTACAAAACCAGAGATTCGGGAGAGAAGGGTTCGGGGGTTAGGTGACGGAGTGGGAAGTACTTAAACACCCACTCCGCCCCGCTTATGCGGGTCTTGCTACTATTGGTGTTCAAATGTTAATGTCCTTCAATTTTATTAACAATGCTAACAATTTATAATGTAAAGAAAAAGGGGAAAGAATGATTTTATTAATTTAATGCTAAATGGTTACATGTTGGACTAGTGCTAAATGATTACATTAAGAAATGAAATATAAATTAAATGAAGTTTGGAATGTCGGGATGTAACATTAGCCAAACTTCAATAGTGAAGTGGCCTTTTGGTTGTATCCCTTTTTATGGAGATTGCATACTAGTAAGACTAGACAAATAAAATAAGAGAAGAAAGGGGATGTTGTACCTTAGGAAAGAGGACTTCAAACTTGGACTTGAAAATGGTGTTGTTGTAGAGAAAATGTTGTGCAAACACTTTGTGTAGTGTTTTGTAGAGAAAGATGTTTTGAGATGATTTGTGTAGAGTTTTTGTTCAAGTCTCAAAATTGGGTCCAAAAAGAAGTCCCTTTCCAAGGTAGAAGATGATGGTTTTTATAGGTAAAAAAGAGAGGGAAATGATGGAGGGAAATTGGTCATCCATGTGAGATGGAATTGACCAATAGAAATAAGATAAATAAAATAATTAATAAAAGGAAATAAAGAAAATCAAATGAATAAAGATGAAATATTTAGTTTTTGGAAGAAGGCTAGAATAAAGGATTTGGTAGTTAATGAAATA